>JAPYZR010001905.1:0-19083 GCA_030522945.1 Trichopria nigra
GAATTGTAATCATTGAATATAATTTATGTAAATGAGTGCTCTCTACTGGGAGAGTTACTCGCATGTTAATGAAATGTAGTGTATAAGATTTACTAAATGCCTCTCTGACAGATTGCAAATAAATGGAAAGAATCTCCAGATTCTCAGAATTTATTTCTGCAAGGAAAAAAAAAAAAAAAATTAAAATAAACCTTTTACAAATTTTCAGGGAAAATGTCTAAAAATGACTAATTGTTTAAATATTTATTTTTCAATATGCGGCGTAAATTGATAATGAAATCTATTTCTTTTTATTATATCTATACGTATTGTATTTAATACAGTATAAGAAAGTGGATTTTATAATTAAATGTTATATTTGATACGTTTCCGAAACATTACTGAAACTTCTCCAGTGGCGAAACGTTTAGCGGGAATTATGAAAGCTACATGGGTTTAAAACAAAATTTTATATACATTTTAAAAAGTATAATATGCCAAAAGATGCCGAAACGTCAGCTAATTAATTTTAAAACTATGTAGAGGCTTCGCCGCTTCGGAGTCCGGCCTCCAACCCTACCAGGGGTTTGCCCCCTGGACCCTCATTCATCATTTTCCTCAATAAACTTAGAAAGATACAATTTTTGGAATTTTTTAGTACATTATTTTGTTTAAGATTGTGGATCAAATCTCGATGTCTAATTGGTCAATTTAAAGAAACCTTTAGATTCGCTATTTTTCCCCTAAATGTTGAGTTTTTTTTTTCTATAATTGTTATGACACATTGTCTATAATGAATTGACCAATTGTACCTCGCACTAATTATATAGCTCGCACAATTTGATCAAAAATTTCATTTTGGGTTAAACTTTACAAAAACTACATCGCAAAAAAATGTTCAACACACCATTTGTAACCTATTTTTGTCTCTTGATTACGAATATTGAATCCGCCATCTTGAAAAAAGAACATCGAAAAACGTGGCTTTTTCAGATTTTTGCATTTATCTCAAAAAATCTACAAGTCTGGCAGAAAAAATGTTTCCTACAAAACAGATATAATAGAGCATCAAATTCTCTACAAAAAAAGGTTGTATGTATTTTTTTGTTTACTTGAATGAATCCATTTCAGTATATTTTCGTTTAATATGGGATTTTAAGGCACTCAAAACTCAAGAATAAAGAAATAGAGAATATTTACCGCACAAGGCGCACAAGCGATCGACGAAGAAAAATGATCTCAAAATTACGGCACTACTGGTGCCATCTTTCGGTCAAATTGATTGAACATTTCCAATTGAAAACTTGACGGTAAATATTTTCAACTCCGCATTATGTATAAATGTATAATGGACGTATATATTTAATTGTATGTATATGGTATGTTTACACGGTTTACATTCTTTAATTTCTTTCATTATATTCATCTAACTCTGAGGCAAGCAATAACAGTAACGTGACAGCGACGTGCATGCAAATTGTTGTATGACATCATAATATACATATATATATATATATATATATAACTTTGATATATACATATATGTACATATATTTATGTCATTTTAATGTAAATGTATAAATAATAATATTGTACTGACCTACTGACACCATGTTTAACCCTCATTTGCCTATAATTTCATGCGTTGACTTTCTAATCGTTTCGTATTATAGGCGTTATTATAAGGTTATGACAGAAAACGCAGAAAACCAAGAAAACATTGCCATGAAAGACTGCATGTACACTTACTGCAGTGAACATATACGATGTCAGATGTCATTTGTAGTCATACATATGTGCATACTTCGGAAGTATATATACCGGGGGGCCGTTTAATTGCATGCACTCAAAACCTAAAAAACTTTTAAGTATACATATATATACGCTGTACGACTGTATTGGGTATTTAGTCAAACCTATATACATATACGGGGAGTAATTTTATACTTATATATCACTTATAATGCTTATAATGTATATTGCACCTTTAAATTGTTGCGTTCCGGTCTCATGAGATTGATCCCTAAGCGTCACGAGCTTCACTAATCGAACACTGTTTCTATTATCGATTGTACGTCAGAATCGATTTTTTGCACTGACGCACGTAAACTGCCAAGCAACCACTTGTTGCTTCTGCAAGTGCAATTTGTGTACATATAATCGTTTGAAATTTGGTGCTCATTAGTATTTAGGATGTTTATTTTATTAGGCGAACTGAATCTCTGGACCTTTGACGATGATATTATTATTAAAGATACCGATTTTGGTGCCTTCAGGTAGGAATCTAAAGCGTTAAAAAGTTTTATAATTTTAATTGAATTGTTAATTTATTCATAAAAATGAACGAGTTAAATTGCATGTTACGTTTTATACAGTTAGGTTTAACTGTACTTTTAGGAATACTGATTTCGAGTGATAAGATCTAAATTAAAAACGTGAAATTTCAGATATCATGAAAAAAAAGCAGACAATTTGTATGAAGAAGGTAAACAATCTTATAGTCAAAAACGAGGAAAGATTCCTGTCCCTCAAAACAAAAAAGGAACCAAGTTGAAAGATTGTATTAAATATCTTGAGGTAATTTATAATTTCTTACGATTCATTTTAAATGGATTGCATTTCAATCACATTCAGTTATTTTCAGGAACAATTAAAAGACAACTTTACAATTTACTGTCAATGGTGCAATTACTGTACATTACAAATAATGCTAAGTTCTGGTTTATTAATTTATATTCAAGTTGATGTTCAAAGTGGAAATATAAATAAGATTATGTTTGATAAATATTTTATTGGAAAAATTTCAGAACGATTGTCCGATGGTAAATATTTTTGTATTGATTGTCATAATACTTACCTAATTTAAATTTTAACCACTCGATTTATTCCACTTGTTTTAGTGATAATCACACCAAATCATATAGTCTGTACATACATTGATTGCCAAATTACACTAGTAAACTTTTCAAAAACCAAAAAGCACGTTTTTAGTAAAATTAGCCGATTAGAACCTAAAATTTCAACGTTTGATTTCTGTGGACCGAACGGACGTAGATTAGAAAAGAAACTACAACTCAATAAAACAGGCGATTTGGTAAGTTTTTAAACTTATAATCTTATATATAAAATTTCAAAAAAGATATATATTTGTAAATCATTCCAATGTACAAAATGGATTCTTAGATTTTAATATGGTGGAAGTCTACGATGAATGAAGTCTATCCATGGAGTCCAACCATTAAAGATCATGATCGAGCCAATGTATATCTTTATAGACTCACAGGGTAAATATGTTTTTATATTACACATTTCTCATGCACGTGAATTTTATCTTCTTTTGGTACGGGTTTTGCTAAAGCACTTGGCTGAATTTCATGATCTTTTTTTTTATGCTCATCTTCAGGTATTATCATTTTTTCTACTTTAGGACGGTAACCTTCTTTAAGATTATTTTTTAGACCTTCTTGACAAACTTTACGACTTTCCGCTTGACGGGCTTTCCAGTTATTTTTTTTCTTGTCTAAATATGTAAGAGCTATTTTGTTAGCAGTTGCTCGACTTATTTTTAATGGTAAATCCCATGTACCCTAAAATTAATTTATTTTAACACAATTATTTCAATTTATACTTTTTTATTCAAAAACTGTAACGATGATTTAACTAAAAACATAAATTAACAAATTTACTAAGATAAATCACATTATTCATGAAATTTTGTTTAACCACACATTCGAATAAATAATGAAATGCAAGTTACCTTATAATGACCCCAAGGACCGTGAGAAGGTTTTTTTACCCCCACATTTAAATGCCCTTTCGTATCTGCTAAAAATTCAGTTTTCTGGCAGTGCCTTTCCGGATAATGCGGATGCCAATTAGGTACTTCCCAGTTTCGTAACCTTGTAGGTTTAAATGGTTCATCGGCACACCCTGTTCTCCAAAATTGAGACATTTGCAAGTGTTAATAGTACTTAATGAATTGGTGCGCGTTAGACGACAGTGACACTGAGTAATAACAAACAGAAATTGATTCTCTGTTGCTATGGTATGAAAAATGGCGTAACGCCGATTATCGAGTCTTTTCCAGTCGGCCTTGGATGGTTTTAAAATACAGATGGTAAATTCTTGCAGCTTGAATTATAAAAGGAAGCTTATTTAGCGGTTAACGACTCTTTCTCCACTTATCATTTCTGATCAAACCAAAACAAACCAAACCTACAAATATAGTCAAATATTCTAACTGTTCTACTTCTAGAAGGCTCAAATAAAATAAACAAACAATTTAGAGAAAATACTCTATATTTTAAATATCCCTACAATGACATATAAGGTCAGTCTATAAAACAGCGGAAGCTGTGACTCACCTCTTTTTTACCATTTTGTTTAAATGATTCTTCTGTTAATTTTGTACCTTTGTATATGTCGAATAATAAAATTATCAATAAAGTCGTTTATTATTATTATTCTTATTATTATTATATAAAAACATCATCCATATCGAGTTACCAATGACTCAGCAATATTTATAAAACAAATTTATTTGAAAAAAAAAAAATAAAAATAAAAATAAAATTCATATATAAATATATTTTTTTTCTTCTACCTTACGCCCATATATGTATGTGCACACACGAGCGCGCGTGTGTAGAGATTTTAGTTTTTATGTATATTTTGCGATATTTATTTATGAAATAAAATAAGATGTATCGTTTAAACTGGCTTGAGAAAAGATTTAAAATAAAAAAAAAAATCCTCCCCGGCGGGGAATCGAACCCCGGTCTCCCGCGTGACAGGCGGGGATACTGACCACTATACTACCGAGGACTTATGATTTGTGTCATTATGAATGACATTATAGGCCGAAACTCTTAAGTAATGTAAAAACTCGAAGTTATTTTATTACATAAGATAATTATAACGCCTTAAAAAAAAGTATGTTTCAAAATACATCCGTTAGACTAATTTATACACAAGTACTCTCATACATTATCAATCACTTTCAATAATATCTCTCAAGATATTGTACTACCCCTAATGTACAAAAGTTGTAAATAATGTGAAAAAATTTTATTTTTTTATTTTTTTACTGTTATACTTTTATTATTATCTACACGTGATTGTACAAGACGATTTCCCAAACCGATTAATAGAAGTGATTACAGCTCACTTATTTTAAATGATCAATAACTGCGATAAATGTTTTTTTTTTTTTTAAATTACCAAACATTAAATTATAAGTACAGAAATGAAAAAAAAATAGAAAATTATAAGTTGTTCTTTCTGTAGCATTTATAAACTGGTCTGTTCTACGGTTCTCTGCAAAACCATGTAATATTTTCGGTTCGTTCTGTGGTTCTTTGGTATTTTTGGCACTTTCTGCTGGTTCCTGGTACTTCCTATTCTCGATCTGACGTTCTTGCACTTGATTATTTTCTTAGTTTCTTCTCTTTACGGAAAATAGTACTTTATGCACCAAGGGCGTGAAACGGTAAATATCACGCCCGTGTTGCATACAATATTTTTCGATCCAGGGGGCGTAAAATGTCCATTATACAAAATTAACAAATATTACTTTTAATTCGTCAAATTTTGCGTTTTTTAATTTTCAGACTATTATTATTTCACGCCCCCAGGGCATGAAATTGGCATTTTATGCCCTCGAGGCGTGAAATCGGAATTTTACTCCCCCAAAAGGAGGCGTATAATAATGGACATTTTACGCCCCCTGGATCGAAAAAATATTGTCGGGCCAACCAAGTATATGTATAGTATTGTTCAACAATACTCTTTTCCATTCCGTAACAAAGGTTTTCCCCGTAACACTCTGTTCCAAATCTTTTTGTCTTGCCCATGTTGCTATTCTTCGCTTACTTCGAGTATTAATCGAAAAGGGGTCAAAAGCCTAAAAATAATTTGATTTTCATATTGAACCGAAGCATGTACGAAATTCTAATATTGTATCGTTATATTTCGTTTGTTTTTTCAGAATAAAGGTTGAATTTTTATGTTACTTACGTACTGAATTCGATCCGTTATGCGTTGTGTTCAGTGCAAATCAACATAACGTAATTCATTCAGTAGAACAAAAAGTTTCCAGAAAGGTAAAATTAACGATTATTACATTGACAAAATTAGAAATATCACTCGTTACATTAGCAGGACATTCTGTACCGATTGTCGTGTACCATGTACACGACGCAACTTCTACTTCTTCGCCGTCACTTACAAGGCTTTTATTCCTTATTTATATTACTACACATATCGCATTTATTAGATTATGTTTTCCAAAATAAAATGTCTGTAGAGGACCGGCATCGAAAGGTCGGAATGTAAACTTTTTTTACGTCCGTCCACGAACGACTTACTAATTAATAGATGTAAACAATAGAAAGCAAGAGAAACTAATCATTGGAGTCATGAAAATAATTAGATATACTTTTCTGTTGAAAAATGAAGGGAGAAGTGACGATCGAATGGCGAACTTATGAAGTATCGAAGCAAAACAAGCTACATCGAATCTCTGTTATCTCTGTACAATTACCCACCCACACAAGTTGTGTGAGATTTGCACCAAATCAAGAAATGTTATTGTTATGTTGTATTGATGGATCGATAACTCTCCACGATCGGATGAAAGGCATTAATAATAGTGTTAAAGCAGCATTTGTGAGAAAAAAGTTTTGCTTATTCATAAATTAATTCGATCGAATAATTGCTATCTAATACCGTGTCATGTATTCTTGTGCAGATACCTACCTCAGCCTGTTGGCACAATGATGGAATGATGTTTACCGTTGGCAATGAGAGAGGGCAATTTCAACATTTCGACGTTGCTTTGTCGTGTTTGAAATGCCAAATGCTCAGCGAGGATACGGCACCTACCAATATTTTGGACTTATCGTCATATTTCAGGTGATTCAACTTTTCAATCTTTCAGTTTAACACTACTGTACTGACATCCCTCGTATTTTTCGTTAATTCTTAAAGGATTATCGCATCTTCCTAAATTAATGTCTATTGTTACGTCTAGATATCAGCCCGCCCTCCTGCATATGAAATGGAACGATAAAAATAGCGACTTGTATTCGTCGAACGAATATTACAATCACGGCGACTCGCTTTTTCTGTTATTATTTGAAAGGTACGTTTACTCGAGATTCATTATTTCTTGCTCGCCAAACGCGCGTGTAAAACGTTATTGCTAAAATAGCAGTACCGCTAATATTAAACTCCATCTTTTTAACAGAGGTCCTCTTGGAGTTATTCGATTTATCGAAGGAGACAACTATTCCGGAGATATCTTAGTGCAAAAGTATTTGGCGTTATCTCAAGTCGATAATGCTACATCATTATTGTTATCGATGAACTGGAATACACATCCGGAAGTCTGCATGCATTCTCTCAATCAAATAGTCAATTACCTTTTTAAGTTACCCTTAACGACAGAGCGCGAAGGTGAGTGGATTGTTTTACAAATTGAAAAATTCCCATGGGAATGTACATACGCATGTGTGCGTATAATTCTGAAAGTAAATTATCAAATTAAAAATCTTACGCGATACTACTTACAGATCTTATTCAAAATGCATTGGGAAGTTATCATTTACCAGTCGTACCAATAAACCAAGTAGTCGTAGATGAATATGCGAATGACGTGCGGGATTTAACGAGAAGATTTTTTCACCATTTATTGAGGTAATCTATATAAAGCTTTGTTTGTACAAATTAATATATTTACCTCACTCCATCCGTCTCTTCGCCATAAACTTGATATATATAAATAGGCACTTCTCTGGAACTTTTACATTTTCGGGTACCGTCAGTTTCAAGCTATCAGATAGCAGATATCTTATAGTTTTTCGATAGCCAAAAATATAAAATGATTATTCAATGATATGCACAAATTTATGTTATTGCATTCGTCGAATAATCGCAACCTGAATTTTTTTACATATATTTGGGCATGTGTGGAACATTAAAATGTACCATAACAAAAGATGTGATTTTTGCAAAAATAAATTTCAGTCGTTTTGCGACGTAGTTTTCGTAGCGTTCATTTTTATAAAAATCCGTAACATAGAAACATTTCTACAGAACACAACAATTTTAAAAACCGTTTTTGGCATGTGCCTCGTTTATCCCCCCATTTTGGATTTCGGAAATTTTAAAAATTGTGATCGGGTTTGGGAGCAAGGTTTCTGATTTTTATACGTATGTGTAATGATTGCGCCTCTAAAAAAAAAAAAAAAAACATTTAATTTTATTTTTAAACCCAAAAGTCGAAAGTTCCAGAGAAATGCCTATATACAACGGTGGAGCAACAACTGTATTATTTATTCAATTTTAAAATTGTTACAAAATGTATGTAGGTATCGATTATTTGAAAAAGCCTTCCGACTCGCCATTGATTTAAATGATCACGATCTCTTTATGGACATGTATTTTTATGCGGTCGCACTGAAAGACGTAGAAATGGCGATTGCTGCCAAAGATAAAGCAAAACAGATATTAAGTAGATCTAATAGCCGTAATAGTTCTCGTAAGTATCTGTGCAACAACTAAGCTCGAAGTAGAGTTGGACGATATCAACAATTATAATGATAATATAATCGTGTCTTTTTTTTACATAATTGTAAATCGCATCTTTTAAATGCATTCCTAAATTATTCATAATTATCGCCCAACTTTAATTCGAACCAGATTTAAAAAGACATTCTTTTTAGTAATTATGACGTCATTACCTCCTCACAGATTCGACGTGTTCGCGACGTTCGTGCTCGGTGTGCGTTTCAGCGAGTGATAAAGAGGCTGAATTATCACGAGCGGAGAGCGAAAATGAATTGTATCGAAATAAGGATAAGTCCAAAGTCAAGTACTCTACCAAACATCGAACGAAAAGCACTAAAGATGCGCCCCTTCCCCATCATTATCCTTCCGCGTACAACGGTATCATGTCAACGTCCTTTAACGACGTTTACGAAAAGATCGAGAGTAACTTAATGTCTACGTCCTTCAACGTTCCACAATACGGCGTTCCTCCATCAAACTATAACGAACCGATGCACACTGTTGCTCCTAACGCGTTTTTACCGCAAATGCCTTCGCCGAGTGCAAATCCGCTACAAAGCCCGTACTCGGCGCAGTCTTTGCCGAAAATTTATGACGGTTTAGTTTCGCCTTTTGGAGACCTATCCTTGGGCAATAATAAATCGTCGCCTAACTTTGCCCAATTGCCGTACAACAGTAAGGCAAACGAAAATCAACCTTCGGATTCGTATCAAATCAACAATTTCCTATCGCCGACTTTCAACGATTCACCATACGAATACATCGTTCCAAGTATACCATCCAATTCCGCGCCGCCGGAAGTCCAAATCGATTCCAACGTCATGTCCACGTCTTTTAACAATGATTTACCAAACGTCAACTCCACGTTACCTAAACGTTCCTATGAATTTCTGCCCTTTAACGATGCACCGAAAAGCAGCGCTTTGACGGTAATGGACAGTAACGACCAAGCGACATCAGTTCCATCGATCGAGCCGCCCGTAAGCAGTACCTCAACCGCTTCCTCGTTAAGTATCGTCGATCCTTCGCGCACGTCGTACAAATCGAGCGGCAACATCATGTCGACTTCCTTCAACGTCCTTAACGAAGATATTACCTTCCATTCGTCCGACAGTAATCTACACAGTTTTAATTCTTTGTCAAACTCGACCATCGACATTCCGCCGCCGGCGTCACTGATCACGAATTCCGTGGCTGCGTATATTCGCAATTTACCTCAGAAAAATTACAATTTATCCAGAAGCACCCTAGGATTAACGAACGTCGACGAACCCGTTACGAAGCAGAATATTTCGAAACCGCTGAATGCAGCATCTCCAATGTTACCGCAACAAGTTACACCTCAAATCGTGAACGCTCCGCACACTAACAACAATAACCCGTCGACTCGTAAATACAGATCGAACTACGATTTGGATTACGTACCCTTCAAAGGCGACAATTTCAACGCTTCGTGTCCCAATATCAATGACGTGCATACGATCAATTACAGTAACACTCTGTTCAATCCCTACGATTACAAGCCTTCGAGATTAGGACTGCCGCAATACAATTACACCACCAGTACAAATAAGATGGTAAAAGTAACTTCGAATTTGCCACCTACGCCAATCACAAACATGCCTTTAGTCGGTAAATTCCCAACGCAGAATCCCGCACCGAACGATGCGTCGACAACAGCCAACGAAAAGCCGAAGGTCAAGTTTTCAGATACAGTTACGCACATACTGGTGCCAACATTGGTAAGAACTTTAGCAATTCGATTATCTTGTAGTAATTGAAAATATAATAGGTATAAATGCATCAGGAATACAATGATAATGATTTTCTTGGTGTAATTATTCCCTAAATATTTCCGAATGAACGTCTGTAGGGCCCAGCTCATCGGCCGGTTCAAAAACGTACGTCACAGTTACATCCGATGGATCCAAAACGAGAACTGGCGGAGAGTCTACCGTTGTGTTTGGGTAACGACGATTACCTGAAGGACTTTCAGCCATTGTCAAGTGAGGACAATTATCCTTTTCTTGATTATGTAGTTTGATAATATAAAAATCACACATTTACGCATTTCATTTCTCAGAGGAGCAATGTAACAAAATGGATGGAACGCCGAAACCTAAGGAAACGTCAAAGATCAAAGTCATACATTTTGGTCTTTTATAATCGCCATTGAACGAGGCTATAACTCCAAGAGAGAAACGCAAAGAACGTAAGGTTCTGTCAGAACTGTACCGCACAAAAGTATTACATTACAATATTCACTTATTTTTATACACATGATTTTGTACATATATATTTACAAATAATAAATAAGAATTTTTAATCAGTTTATAAAAAAATTTGTAGCTTATTTCGTGATAGGTCGTTATTTGGATTATGATTATTTGGAAAGTGACGTCGCAGTATTTGCAATTTGTAAGTTAACATTTGACAACAATAATTCTTTCCTGTAATTACTAAGAATAATTATTAGTGCGATTCACGTTGCCTGTTGTTAAATCGATTTTTATATAATTATTTTTACAACTTCTTTCTCGTAATACTCGGAAAGTAGGATATGGCATAGGCAGTAACGAAAAGAACTCACTTAGGATTGGACTTGACCATCAGTTCAAATTTTCCGTACTAAGATATAGCATCATTTAATTTATGGATCGGCGCCAACGCAGCGATATTAGAACGAGTAGATAACTCGCGGTATTCATGTGATAAATAATCCATCGGTTGTGATCTTTTTTATACGACAAATAACGCAAGAATTTTCTTTGGATAAATTTGCTGTAGTTCACACGCAGTATGTGGAGTCCAGACAAGAGATGCATACAACAAGTTGGAAAGAACCAACGTATTAAAAATATAGATAACATTTACATTATTTTACTCCATAATTACATAAAAAGTGAAATAACTTAAAAGAATGGATTAAAGAATTCAAAACTGATGAACTTATTCACGTAAGTTATATATTATTACTTTTTCTTTACATTTTAATTTATTTTATTGTAATTTTAAAAAAAAATTTTTTATCGTTTGTATTAATTTTAATTAATTTAAATATTATTTTTATTTGTAATTTTTTGTATATATTTTAGATAATTTAAATATATTCTTACGACGGCAGCAATAATATACTGCCGAGACGTAAATAGTCAAAAATTAGAATTTTTATTCAAATGACCAAATATCCAAACATATTTATAAAAAGTGTTTCTTATTTTTTACATTGACGGTCAACAAAAACATTTACTTTGCGGATTATTGTATCAAAATTAAACAATATATCAATTATTATTATTATCGTTATTGTTAATATTGTTGTTATTATTGTTATTATCATTATTGTTGTTGTTACTATTATTATTATAACTATCAGTCGGCATTACGAACATTACATCACATGCCACTTGGTACTTGGAAAATTTCGGAAATGTATCATTGTGAATTTTGATTTTCGGGATTTTGGAACCTACCTTATATTTACAACTTTTTACATAATCTTTTTTTATGTTATCAGAAGTACTTAGATGTCTCAGTTCTCGTCATCGGTAACAACAGATCAGTACTACGTGCATAAAAAAATGATACAAAAAGTGGTACTGAATTACAGTATTACAATTCTTTTTTTTTCCCTTAATATGTCGAACCGACAAAACCTACTACTGAAATGCTGCAAATATATTTTTTGCACCTTTTTTTTTATTTTGTATATTGAGGTAACAAAATTTTTAAATAGTTCACAATATCATTTTCGTAACAATATTACCGTGTATATTTTCAGAATACTCTTCTAGAGCAAGCGTACTGTGGAGAAATAATGCTGAATATTATGAAAATATATCAAATATACAAACACTTATCCAGGTATAAATATACATATAAAACAAAATGTTATTTCATACTTGTAAATATACATTAGTTTTACCCACGCTTATAAATGCTCATAAATTTCTTGCTTGGCTCACATACGAGTTCTGAAAAATTGTAAAGTTAACTTAATTATCACATCTTTAATCGTAAATGCTAAAGTTTCTTTTATTTTTAGCCACTTGAAACACAATACTGACTTTGTAAACGTTGCAGCATTATTTCGAAAATATATTAATGTCACGTTTGCGATTAGTGCATTTTCTTCTTTCTTGAAGAAGTTATCACTGACTGTACATGTTCTTTGATAAGAGTCCAAACAAAAGCAAATATGTTCGTTAAAAATACAAACGATAGTTCAAAACACACCTTTCCTTTTTTTTTATTATTTCCATTTACTCGAAATATATATCAACGATTTTCTTTGTTTTGTACATATTGCAAGTGCATCATGGTATGTACAACTTGTGACTGTGAAATTCGCTAGACATTAATTTTAAAGTCATCAACGTCTAATAATTTTTGTTGTTTGAAACAGTCTTCGATCCATTGGCTTTTCAAGATTATCGGACCTTCTTCTCCTTCTTCAAGTTTATATTGATGAAGATTCTCTTTGATGGCATAATCGTCGATAAAGACAAAATTCACGCTCCTATCAAATTTTTCCGCCACGCTGCCGCTCATGAAGCGAAAAGTGTATCTCGACAAATCTTCATTGTTATGGAAAAATCCAGTATGCCCCCGAAAAACGGAGTAAGTAGACACTCCGTTTTGGAATAATTCCTCGTCAAGGGTTTTCATGTCTGCCGTAGTAAACTCAGTATCGTCTTCTATCTGTGAATCCGATTTATTTTTGTTTAATATAAATTTTAAATTCTTGCAGCGACTAGACTAACAAATTTTTGTTAAAGTTCTGATTTCAGATAAACCGTTATCGAGTTATCGTGTCAAAATAATTCAAGAAAATTAAGAAAATGTCGTCATTTCACTCGCTTAAGTCTGAAGAAGTAATCATTACAAAGAATTTCTAAAGATGATGTATTCGTTAAGTTGAAGCGTGGACTAGTCAACGGCCGATTAATTTTATTCCACGTTATTACATAGAATAAAAATGTCTTGATCTTTTATAAAACTTGAAGTGCAGTTAAAACAAACAAAAAAGTATGGGCGTAAAAGTTATACTTACGGCCTCTTCGGCCTTTTCCAATGAACGTTTTAGAGTCACTTCGTCGGCGTCATCGGTGTAGCTGTCGTAATACTCGTCGTAGACCTCAGCGAGCCTTCGTTTGGTTGGTGGTCGCATGGAGAACATTTCCCACGGATAAAAGTCCTGCAGAGAGGACCAATTTTCCGGCTTCGTCGCCCGCCGAAGCCAATCGAGACTGGCCACGTCGTATTTCTTACATTGGATGGCATTTTTTGCTTTTAACTGTCGTTAACAAAAATCAATAGCAATAAAATCGATGTTTTCCAATGCATCAAGTATAATCCTAATGACCACGTGAACCATCCGTAAGTCCCGTGACACTTAAAAATACCAGTAACCCTGGTAAAAGTCGGAACGAGAGGTCGAAATCGCTCTTATGTTACACTTCATGTATGGTTAAACTTCATTTGACGTGTGATTTGGACACCCGTTACACGTTCGTTTACTCTTCAACGGGTCCAAAGTACACTTACCGTACGTCCCCCGTACAGCTTTTTCGATACACTTTGGTCACATTTTAATGGCACCTTTTGTTACATTCCGCGTACATTCCGATTTCTATCAGGGACTGTTTTTATATAAATAGACGCCATTTACCTTTTTTGGATCGCTGATCAATACGCAGAAAGTTTCTTTCTTTGGATTTTGTACGATTTTACCCATATGCTCGAGAATCATTTTTTCGGCCTCCGACTTCGACAACTCTTGATCGCCGTGTAGGACGCAAAATTCTCGGCCCTCGAATAATCGCGAAATGCGCGTAACATTAAAATCGTGAACGCCGAGGAAACGCTCGTCGACTTTCATGGACGTCGTGGTAGATCGTTGTCCTCCGCGCGATGCTTTCGGCGGTACGTCAGAATCAATGTCGTCCGCAGTTGCGTGTCTCTTGGTCATTTTCTGCACTGGACCTTTATTCTTTTATAAAAAATGCTTTATTTGCGTTTACTTTACAAATGCTTTGTATGTTAATAAATTGTCGAACCTTAAAATTATCGATAGCCCCGGTAAAAATTAGTAATGAAATACGTCTTTCGCTACCATTAATATAGTGTCTTAATTATTTTAACTTAATTTTACTGTGTAGTTTATTTTTATCCAGTAACTATTAATATTAATACTTAGTACGGGGATTAAATGAAAAAAATTTAAAAATTTTGGGTTGGCGGCCGGAGGCCCCAGGGGCGAAGCCCCTAGTTTTTGGATTAAAATGCGTTCAATTACTTCCAAGTACGATTCATTTCGTTTGCAACCAAATATAATTAATGTCATAGTCTATTTGTCAAATCTTTGTCAACAAAGATAGCAATATATTAATTTGCTTCAGAATTTAATCCATTTTAATACAATTTAACGAATTTAATATACGAATAGGAATGGATTAAAAGTTTCAATCCATTTTAATCCAATTCCGATTACTGCGGGTAGCTACCCGACTCTCCCCAGACGCAAATAATTCTAATATACTTACTTTGACAAGAGACATAAATTCCGATACGCTGCATGCATCGTGCCAAGGTTTGTCCTCCCTCACTTTTAAAACCCGTGGAAACCTCATGCTGTAACCGAGAGGGTAAACGTGCGTCCTTATCACTTCGGTAGCTCTAATCTCCAAAATCATCGATTGTTTCGGCGCAATCCACAAGTCTGGTTGATTTGACTTTAAGAAAAAAAAATCGCAATTAAAACTATTCTATTCTATTCTATTCTATTCTATCGCGACTCTCACAAATGGGAAATTTTATAAAGCTGTAAAAAAAAGTATTCAATTCCTCGTCGAAAAATATTAATTATAGAAACTTATCAACTTCTAACAAACTTACTTTAGGGCCATGAACGTTATTCGGACGATTCTGTTTCCACTGCGACTTGCATTTTTCGTTTATATTTTTTATATTCTCGATACTCAAGCCCGAACGTACTGCGACGACCGCCGAGAAATCCAACGGCAGTCCACTTTCAGTTTTTTGATTGTTCGCAACACCGACTAAAAAACTGCTGATGACGCCACTGGTTCTACCCTCTCCGTAGTAACCACCGAGAATTACAAGGTCCAAGTCTTTCACTAAATCGTCGGAATACTGGAAGCCAATTAATTTTTTGTTTTTTTTAAGAACGTCCTTTCAAATATCCCGGGGAGTCGCGAAAGCGGCTTTTGACCAATGATCGGACACTTCGGATATTTACAATTTTAAATGAGAAAATTATAGGCAGTGTAAGATAACAAAATGTAGGGGATATATTTCAACTAGAGATTGTACCTCTGCTTTAATTTTGTAGCATCCGCTTCCCTCTCGAACTTTCGGCTTGTACGTCGCGTTACACTTTTTCAGGACGATTCCTTCATCGTTATTATCCAACGCTTCGTTAAAAAACCGCAGCACCTCGTCGCTATCAATAAAAAAAAGTAAGCAATAATTAACTGTCGATATTTTTAAATGCCACTATGTTATATGAACATAAGAAGGAAACGTAATGTAGAAGATAAGAAAACAAATAATATGTGCATAATACCTCCTGGACAAAAGCGTAGTTTTGCTTCTAATCAATGTACCTTCTTGCTCGGTGAAGACCGTTTCGAGTATTCGCAATCTTTCCGAATACGGCCTGTCCACGAGTAATTCGTCGTTGTATAAAACGACGTCGAAAGCAACGAAGCACGGTTGGTAATAACTTTTCTCTGTCAACAATTTCACGTCGAAAGACTGTCCCTGGGTACCAAAAGTTTTCTTCACCTTGTGCCAGCCCATTATTTCTCCGTCGAGGATGACCGACTTGCAATTCGCGTTCAAAAGTGGAGAAATGTTCTTCGTCAAGAAACCTGTTATAATATGTAAACAATAAATATCACTGTGATTGAAATATGTCTAATTTAAGCGCCGTTCAAATTCCGTCGATTGAAATTTTTCGACGTATATTATTATATACCTGAGTTTCTCGACTCTCCGTAACCCGAATTTTTCGATATATCGTATCCATTTCGCGTGAAGTACTTGAACGCGCCATCCTTCATATGCAACTGGGACCTTTCTCCGTCGTGCTTTACTTGTATGTAATAGGAATTGTCATCCGCGAACAATTTTCCGACATTTTCGATTTTACATTTCTCCAATAACATTGGTTTAAAATGAGAAAATATCTCTATTTGTATCGATCGTTCGGGGACGATTGAAGGATCTTCCAATCTTTCGCAAACTTGACGTAGTCTGGACGTAACATTGAACAGTTCCTCGGCCCTCGGATGAATTGCTGAAGAAATTGCGTTTCAAACATTCTTCTCGTAATCAAATCATATTAGTATGGCGTGCATGCGATACCCTATAGTAAAAAATTGAACACTTTATAAAGTGTTCCTATATACTTATTTCGACATTCGAGCGCCGAAGACGTCGGCCGAGCATTTTGTCAGGTGTGAATGGAATGTTCACTCATGCTTATTCGCGTTTATACTGTGATTTTTAACCCAACTCCACATGAACACTTTATACAGTGTTCATTTTTCCAGGGTACACTTGTAAGGACCACCCCAAAGTCGAATTGCTAATTTTCTCAATGTCTCTTTACGATTGTAAAATTTTTAATCATCAATGTAATAAAAACAATTGATTAAAGAATTCGTAGAAAAACGATATCAATTCGTTACCTTCGAAAATTTTCTTCTGTGCGAGACCCAATTTCAGATCTTTAAGAAGAATCCTCGTCAACCATTTCAATTCCTCCGCTGATAATTTCCGGACTAGCGTAAAGAAGATCTGATCTTTGCTCTGATTCGATGCATTTTTTTCCGCCACTGTGTCCAAAAAGGAATTAATGTCTTCGATCGACAGAGAACTTGAGTTGTTCGCAAGTTGCTTATGAAATACCCAAAACACTCTTTCGGCAAAATCTATCCCGACATTTTCTCCGCCACAGGGAGTTCTGGAAATATCAGAAAAAGTGAAGAAGAAAAACGTGTGGGGTCCAAAATCTCGACTGATCAAAGTTCCGAAGGCAGCAAAATCATACGAAAATCAAAATTCAGAATGATACATTTCCGAAATGTCCAAAGAAACATTCATGACCGAATGTAGAAAAAACCAAATTATCTTCACACCGAATTACTAAGTTGGTTTGAAGTAATAAATTCTCGACAGATGGAGCCACAATAATATCAAGATTCGAGGTTCTCAAAGAAAACTTTTATTTTACCACCGAAGCCAGCCTAAAGGCTTCTTCTCCACTTCACCAATTTTTGTCCGATTGTAACACATTTAGTTTGTGATGTAAGCCCAATGCCTTACTTCAAACCAACTTGGTCATTCTTGGGATTTTGGAGCATTCGGCATTATGCACGTTAGGTTTTTCCACATTCAGTCATACACCCTTTTGGTACTCATCTGAACATTTCGGAAATGTATCATTCTGAATTTTGATCAGTCAGGATTTTGGACCCCATCCATAAAAATATAAAGAACAATAAATAAAAATAATTCGTTAATAATACCGCTAAAAATCGAGGTTCCCTCGTTGAAAATCTATGGTAAAGTAGAACAGTTACCGACTGAACGTCCAAACGGGAAAAGTATAAATAAAAAAATGAAATCTGCAGACTGTGCAAATAACTGTAACAAAAACTATTCGTCGCAAATTGAAGAGAATTATAACTGTATATAATTTTTATTATCTTGGTTTACGGTCCGATTAGCAGTTGTTTGAAACGTATACATTTGAAATAAGAAATTATAAGCAATGATTTTTTTTATTAAGGTGTACATTAATGTCGATATAATTAATTAAATCAAGAAGCTATACATTAAAAACGCTTCAGTATAGCATCGACTTTAAAATGGAAATACTTCTATTGCGGGAGCAGGAATCGCAAGTGGCGCCCTCTGCCCGGGACTAATGAGCCGTACATAAAATGACTTTCTGTTTGACGTAATAAATATCTACAAATTCCATTTCTCGGTCTATTTGTGTACAATTAAAATGAACCGTCCGTAAGAGACGTCATTATAAAAAAAAAAAAAATACTTCAATTAATTTTTATCATAAGTAAATGAATATCCGATTCACACCTGATAAAATGCTGACTATATAGTTTCCTTAAAACACCTGAATTTTTATAATTATCTATACATGGTTCGATATCTTTAATCAAATTATATATTATACAATACGATGTGTTTTTCTACAGTTTTACATTACTGTACATTTGGATGCTTTTACTTTTATTCACACATTATATATACAGTACCTGTAATTTCTTAATTTGTTAGCACTGTCGCTTGACTTTCCAATGCAGAATACTCGTACGTATAAATCAGCAATTGCTTTGTGCTTCAGTCCGTAGGGTCCCCGCTCCAGTTCGTGATTAGGTAAAATTAACCTCAATATTGGAAACAATGAAACATCCTGGTAATAATCAAATAGCCTTTTATGTTTTTTTTTTTTTTTTTTTTTTTTTTTTATTTATTTTCCTT
>JAPYZR010001906.1:0-19980 GCA_030522945.1 Trichopria nigra
AAAAAAAAAAAAAAAAAAAAAAAAAAAAAACTTTGGATCGAAACGTCAAAATATTTTAATTTTCATTTAGTATAAAGACTGCTGATTATATTTTTAATTTCTGTAGATTACAATCGCAGTCGTAAATTTTTTAACAATTTTTTATTAATTCTAACTATAATAGTTAATTATTACTATTGCACATTTTATTTAATAAATGGAACAAGATACATTATTTCTTAAGTCTTGTTAATTCTATTGCTGATATCTCGACTTGTAATTGGTCAATTTTAAATATCTAACTATACTGTTTTATTAGGTATACAATTCCGAGTATTTTATATGTGCTTTTTATGAACATTATGAAACATTTACTTTATTTTTTTTTTTTTTCACATCTAATTTGAGGCAATTTAGAAATATTGTCGAAATGAATTTCTTATATCTATTTTCTGCTATTGCTGAAATGTGTTTTATTGTTTATTTAGGTTTATTATGAGCTGAAAAATTGACATTTGATATTGAATACTTCGTCCGACCTACAGGTCGAGTCGAGAAAGGCAACAATCTAAAAACGTATTGAAATTGAATATGAATTGATATGGAAATATAAAAAATTCTCGGAAGCGATAACATCTATCATCCAATAATCTTAAAAAAATTCTTTTTAAATGGATAGAAAATCTTTTCGTTACTATAAAGAAGCAATTGAGTGAAAACACATTTTTTGTATTGTCTGTATAAAGTTAGTGCGTAAAGTACTTTAAACAATCGCAATCCATAGAAGCTAGAACCAAAAATTATAGGTATTCATATTTCAGATGAAACATATTGATACATATTTTACTCTTTTTTTTATATACAATTGATTTACTTACTGAAGAGGGCCTTGACCTAGGCCAAAAATTTTATATATATTTTATGATCATAGCTCTAATGTTTTCTACTTATGTATTTGTATCATCTTAACAATAGGCTATTTACATTGTTCCTTCAGTAGTTATTATTGTACGCAATCTCTTTTATTGTATTGAATAAATATATATATACTTATTGATTCAATTTTGAATTTAATTAATACATACGGTCAAGAATTATTTATTAATAATTATTCACAAAAATTATAGGATTACAATTTAATCGTTCAATGCACTGTAAACGATGGATTTAACAATTTTTTTTTTATAAATAATTTCGTCATTTCTATAGCAATGTTTTCTGTATGTTTTTTTTTTTTTTTTTTACTCTATATGTTTATATTTACTCAATTCGTCATTTAATGAGGCATATGCAGTCATAATTTAAAACAACATTTTTTTTTATTATGCAGCAAAATGACTTATGGGACTTATGGGCGATCTTTTTAAAATTTTATTTCATTTAGATAAAATTTACTTAGGGGTGAACGAAGTATTAATACAAAAAAAACGGTAGATTTTTTTTTAAATCGGGTTTTGGACATTGAAGTTCTCTAAAAAAATTCAATTTTTTCATAATACTTCATCCAGTCCCGAGATAAAGTAATCTACCAACGAAAATTTTTACGTTTCTTTTTTTTTTATTTCAGACGATTCTACCCCGACTTATCATGTCCTCGAGGAATCACATGTTTTTAGGACTCGACAAGTTAATAACTTTTACGATTTATTAATTTTTTTTATAAAAGAACATTAATGAGTTATTCTTTAAATGATCATCAAATTTATGCAAATTTTTTTAAATAAATATATAGAAAAAATTTATAAAAAAATAGAAAAAAAAATTAAAAAAAGATTATATCAATTTCAATTGCCAATTTAAAGGTAGGCTTCATGACACGTAAAAATCTACAGTAACTTTATATTTTATATATTTTTATAAACATTCTAGAAAGTATTTTCTCCGAACAATTATAATGATAATAATAGTGATATCAGATATTTCTAAACTATTCCTTAATGCAATTTTTCATATTCAACAATTTTTCAACAAATGATACGAAATCATTCATCAAGACTTTTATCACTTCGAATCGTACCGTTGTATTAATCGAAATAATATAAAAGAGTCATATTTCGAAAAAAAACTCGCACGATCGTAGATTTCGAGAGTGGAAATGGCATTCCCTCTGAACAATACACGAGGGGGGTAGGAAGGGGGCTTATTAGGTGGCGAATTAATCAATCGGGTATCTCCGTTTTTGGTCGGCACTTTGTTACAACTGTTTAACGGCACTTGAAAACACGTGTTATCATCGGCAGACCCCGGCGAAACACTGGCCGGACCGCTTAGCCCCTATCAGTGCGTCAACCTGCGATTGACCGTGGCGCATACAATTGCACCCCATCGATGGGCCCCCCCCCCCCCCGGCCCACCACGTCTCACCACGGGGTGGGTTTTTCGAGGGATGCGGCGGTCGTGCCGCATTGGCGAGCGTCGCGACGCTCTGCGCCGTTTGGGTGGCGCCACATTCCCGGGGGCGGCAACCATCATCACGTTACCATGGCCACCGCGGAGGTCTCTAGCACGAAATCGCACGCGTGTATCCTCTCTCTGTACGCGAGACGCGCCTTTCCGTGTGATCCCCTTATCAACCCCCTCCGCCCCCGCACTAGATACGTCAACTCCATACCACGTAACTCTCGGCGGCTCGTCTTCACCCCGGCTTTCGACTCTTCTTCGATAAATTGCTTGTTTTTGTCTGTATCGTCCCGATCTGATAAGCGGAAGTATCGGCAATATTATACAGCTGTGTGCAATTGCAAAACTGCAGGGAATGAACGATAAACGAGGTTGACAATGAAACGGAGCAAAAATGTGGTAATTTCGAAAGAAATTCACTAAAGATACACTACTATTACGGTGGTATATATTTTTAATAAATATTTTGAGAATTTTGGTTTATACATATACAATAATGAGGCTGACGCCGTATTTTCCTCTATTGGTCGGCGACGAACGATATATTTTAGAGTGCCATAAGTATCAGTATAAGGAAAAACGTCTTTTTGGATCCACCATACTGTGGTTGCATCAACCATAGAAATGATCGTGTCAACCATGAAAATAGTTGTATTAATTAGAGTATGTCCAATAACTCTAAGAAAAACGGGAATTTATAATACCTTACGTGGCTCTTTTTATAGTTTTCGGGGTTACCGAATACGAATCTGAATTTCAAAATGGCCGATTCAAGGCTGACCACTACAGAAGCAATAAAAAAATTCGTGTTATTTGTACGCCACGACCGCTACATATTAGCAGCCTTTAAAAACAGTGACTGTATGTGGTGAAAATTATTGGTGTCGCTGAATCCAAATCTGTAGTAAGAATTTGTAAATTCAAAATGGCGACCAAAAAATTTCATAGCTTTTAAATCTATATAGGTAAAAACGTTTTCAGTCGCTAAATCGGAAATTTTGGTTGAAATTAAAAGTGTTAAAAAATTATACGTGTTTAACTGAATGAGCTTGCTATTTACAAAATTATGAATTTTTTTTTTTTAATATAACATGAGATTTTTGTGAATTTGCTGGAAGAATTTTTATTATTCCTTGACATTTTGAACATAAAGAAAAATTTGTAAGTCTGTGCGAATGAAAAAAATTATTGTTAACATTACATCGCAGTTTCAAAATTAAAACTAGGAGGTTTCGATCTTTTGAATATATACTTTTGAAGAAGTCATAATCGATCGATTTCTTGTATCGATTTGAATATTTCGATCTTATATGTTCATTACTACGGACCAAAAATTCAGAATGGTATACAACATGATTACTAGTCATTCTCATATCTCATATTTCTATGATTGGTCGATTTAAAATAAAAAAAAAAAAAAATGACTGATTCGGAATATTTTTCCGAGTGATTTAAGTGTCCTCTTGTTCATTAGTTTCTTAACACATATGTTAACAAATACAGAACTTTAAAAATTTAGCGTATAATCAGTTTTGCAAAATAAATCATGGTTTTTACTGAAAAAGTAAGCAATTTTTTCCATAGACCGTTGATTAGATATTATTTTTCAAGTATTTTGATGATTGATCAAAAATTGCAGAAACTACAGGTTTGTAAGTAGAGAAAACATGTTTTTTTTTTAAATTAACACGATCAACCATTTCTCCACTTTGAAATGGATATATTCCAAAACCTAATAAATTCTTAATACAGATTCAGCTTTATCCAAAAAAACAGGTTACAGAAGAAATTTTTTTTTGGTTAATCCTTGATTTATCGATCAAAGTGACATATACCTGTACGAATACAACATTTTTGTATTGCATTTTTATTTGGGTTCCTTTTTGTCTGAAACGTGGACGCATTTGATAACAAAACTACGTGGTAACTTTTGTTTTAAATTGTAGCGTTTATATGGGTTTATATATAACTATTAAATATTATTTGGGAATAAATATTTTTTTTTTAATTGTGATAGGATAAAGTGAGAAATTTATTATGCAACTCGAAAAGCTGCATATTTAATTCGAGTGTTTTTGAACGTACTTCATGAATTAACACCCATGCAACTTACAAATACGAGCACAGTACGTGCAATGCACATTAATACAAAATTTTATATAAATGTACTTACACATTGTAAATTTCTCGGTGAAAACGTGACTGAATCGCCTAGTTTAGAAACCTCTTGAGTACCCATTTTACGAACTCGCGTTGACAATAATAGCTTTATTATTTAATTTAAAAAAAACACTGCATGTCGATAGCGTGTTTTTTTTTTTATAAATAATATAAACTATATATAAAAATATTTATAAATTTACAATACGAGATATATATATATATATAATAGGACGATATTTCAACACTATAGTAGCTTAAGTTGCTTAACGCTTGCAGTTTATATTTTTCGGAACTGATTGTTGAGCGACAGATATTCGAGACGTCTATGGTGTACAATGACTTAGTTGAATATATATATATATATATATTGAAAATGCGCTTGAAGTCGGGATTCATTAAATTAAGTTCATCTAACGCTTTTCTGTCACTTGGAAAAGATAGATCATCAGTCTGCAATATCAAAGAATTCATCCGTCCATTCCAAAAGACATATTTGATGAGCATCCACAAAATTAAGATAAGTGTTTGTAATTCATTCTTCAACACTTGATTAATCAATAAACAAACAAAAAAGAACACGAATCGAGTGGTTAAAAACATATCCTTAAACAGTATTCCAATCACGTAAAAAAAAATACAATTAAAAAAAAGGCGACAATATACTATGATTTTAATCAGAAACTAAATTCATATTCGTTATATATATAGTTACAAAACGAGACTCGTACCGCAACAATAATTTCGACACACCCACCCGCCATGTACGAATTCGTTTTCATTGAATTTTACAATGATATGATTAAAACATCAGATGTATATAGATAATCACATAGAAAACCCCCGTATTTACAACTCGATAAAAGTCTCGATTCGCCCACTGCCGCGCAGCCGTTATTCCGAACGATAAAACGAAAACGACAAGTCTAAATAGGCATATTAACAATATGAGTAATTTTCAAAGGATATACATCGCTGAGGATTTGGCCGGGAATATCTCAATTATAGGGACGTATTATGCGCCTCGAGGTCCACCTCGCTGACAATCAGTTACTAAAGGTTGGTACTAGAGGAGGCGCGTGCCGGCATTTAGACGGGCTTGCTTCCGCGATTATTGAGTAAATTAACGTCGAGGTAATTGCGTTACGGACGCGTGTCCGCCACTGTACGTCCCCTCACAGCGATCCACAATCTGTCGACATCCCCGGTTTCTAACGAAGATGCAAGCCTCAATGACAGAGATAGACAGAGCAAGAGAGTGAGAGAGAGAGAGAGTAATAAAGAGAAAGATAGGGAAGATTAGACTGATAGAGAACAAGGGAGAGAGAGAGAGAGAGAGAGAAAGAGAGAGCTTAAGAGCTTGGATTAAAGCCCTCTATTAACGGGTATTACAAAGTCAAAACGTTTCGCTATTTTAAGGTTGCGTATACCGAATTTATAGAAACATTTATAATTGGTAATATAAAAAGAAAATAATGAGGTGCGAACAATTCTTAAAATAGTATAGTAGACTATTTTGAGTCAACACAATGGATAAGTAAGTATTGGTCAGGTGGTCAAAAGGAGATAATTAATTGACGTTCCGGCCAATATATGATGGCTCTGTTCAAAAATGTATTGTATACATGTAGGGCAAAGTGCCTAGGGGAAACAGACATATTGTGATGTCCTGAGGAGCTCCTGAGGACGCCCTGAAATGTTGAATAAAAAAAATATTCTAAATAAATCACGCAAAAAGATGCCTAAATAAGAAAGCCATGTCTAAATAATAAATTAACTGTCTCTCGCAATTCTAAACGAGTAAAACTTTGGAAATTGAAAATTTCTGCCCTAATCGGGTCTTTAGCAGCTTCATCCCTATTCCCGATGATCGACAGCGCGAACGGCGAAAAGCCGTAAAGCCAATCCCGGGAGACTTGTTAGGGAAAACGACGCCGTTGATTCGCGACTCGTCGTGGTTAGGTATATATTCGACAACGATCGCGTACAATTATATACGCATTGCAATTTATACAGCACACGCGCTCGCCTGTCGTCGCAGCAGTGCTTTTCAACTATATCATGCGTATAATCAGCGCATTTATTGATAACGAGAACGCGCAGGTTCATAGCGGCACTAATTAGCCCGAATGGCTGACAATTACTTTACCATTTAGGACCTGAAGCATGCAAGGTCGCAGTTGATGCCTGTCATGAAATTAAAAATAAGAAAAGAAAGGAATCTGACGAGTCACATATATATATGAGGCTGGAAAATCGAAAGTATCGAAAATACTATATTCCAAAACAGATGCTAATCACGCTAAGATAAAAAGGAGTCTCTGCCAGCTGACAAGGATGTAGACTTTTGCATCCTTTGTTTGAAACTTTTGCCGTGCAAATTGACCGCTGCCAATCCCATCAAATGCATTGATTACGATTGGCCAGTGCATTTAAAGTGTGCTCAAATGCATAGGAGCTATTGGCAACGTAAACATTGCGAAGAGGATGGAGAATAATGTCAATCGATCCAAAAAATGTCGTTTGCCAAAAATGACGACTCAACAAAATGTTCAAAAAAAATTTTCTCGTCGATTTTCTCGTGACAGAATCAATTTAGTTTCTTCGATAGTAGTTAACTAAGGTCACATAGCTTTCGATACATATGCATATGTCTGCATAATATCTAGTTGGGCCAAAGTTATGAGCCAAAAATGAAAGGGTGTCCATAACCGAACATCATACCCTATACTTATTTTAATATAGAATATAAATATAATAGAAAGACAATACTATTAACAAACATTAAAAATATTTGAATTTTATTTTCATATCTCATTAAACAACAAAAAAGTTACAAGTTCTGTGGATTTGCCGACGAATTTCGCCGTTTGTGGTCTATCATTAGAAACAAGAATTGAGTTCACAGAGACTTATGGCCTCTCAAGTACATATTTAAGAGCTTTTTTTCAGTTCATAAAAAGTGAGCTTATAAATGTAGAAAGAATTAATGAGTAAATTTTATTGACGTTTCTTTAAATCCTAGTATTTTTATTAAAAGGAATGTATATTTATTATTCATAAAAATAGGTTTAAGAAATACAGGGATATACATATTTGAGGGAGTGATGTGTATATATGTATGCTTCACACAAACGTACAATAATACAAGAGCAACACGCGGTAAGTAATAAATTAAAATATACAACGAAATTATATAAACTCTAACAAACATGCGACGAAATGGTAATTAAATTATATTATGCAAGTTTGGCAAATTAACTGGGACACTTGAATAAGTATCGTTAAATTGGAAAAGTGTAGAAAAAAAATGTTTTATAAAAGTACACAGGAAGCATTATGACGTTCAAATATATCATAAAGCCTACTCTCTATAAATTTCTTTAAAATTTCACTTTACAAAGAGTGAAAATCGAGCCTCTATTTTAACTCCCCTTAATGCATTATGTACAGAAATTTTAGCGAAATCTATGTATTTGTATTTAAAAAAACAAGTTATTACAAAAATGTTTTTTTTTTGACTTAATAATTTTGTTAATTTAAGAAAATCTTTTGATTATCAATAGGACTCTTATTTTATAATTCTATTATTTAATGTATATGTAATAATTTGACATAATATATATATGTAAATTTTCTTGATATGTAGTATAATGTACGTATACATTTCATTCAAATATTATTATTTTTCGAAAAACCAACCATCAAATTTATGAAGTGTTTTAGAAACATTGCAGGTTTTCCTCGATGACGCTAAACTTATATTACAGGTTTTAGAAAATGAATTTTTACATATACATATAGTAAGGTGATTATTGTTTGAAAAATCGCAGAAATTGAAAAATGATATTCATAGATTTGGATACTATTTTATTAAAAAAAAAAGAATAACAATGAAATGCATGTTTTCATTGACTCCAAAATGAATAAAGCATCTTAATAAATCTCCGCATTGTCTTCTCGTTTGATTACATATCACAATGTTAATCTAATGCATCTTTAATTTGCGAGTTGTCAAATTTGAACACCATATATTATTTTGTATCTGAAATGGTGTGTGCGTATATCGATTGCAAAACATGTTACAACTTAAAACTATGTTTGGTATAAACATCTTCATATTCTCTAACTAATAAAATGTGTGTTTTATTCGACTTTTCATAGAAAACCCTGCATTTCGAATCTTGAAATTTCAATAGTTTTCAGTCAGTCATAAATGAGATGTCAAATGCTCTTATTCAATACAGGATTTAGGTAATTTTTTACTTTTATTCCCATAAATAATCAGGGTAAACTGACAAATTTCGAATTTTCCTTAAAAAAAAACACACAC
This sequence comes from Trichopria nigra, assembly GCA_030522945.1. Lineage (NCBI taxonomy): Eukaryota > Metazoa > Arthropoda > Insecta > Hymenoptera > Diapriidae > Trichopria > Trichopria nigra. Next base: position 8,873 of record JAPYZR010001906.1, read on the forward strand.
ACATTATTCTTGAGGACATCTCAAAACTCTTCGTCGTAAGGTTGAGTACGCCTGTAAAAGGCTCTAGAGAAGGTGGCCGGATTGTTCTTGCCGCAAAAAATGAATCCTCGAAGGTAAAGGATGTATAGTGCTGTGATAGTAGGCAGAGCTAAAAGGAGGCCTATTAAGACTCCTAATAAAATGATCCCATCTCGTTCAGGATGGGCATCATATTTATCTAAACAACGTAAGTGGTGCGTCGCGAGTGACATTAATGTCTTGCCAGCGTGCGGTTCGGGTCCTGAACAGGTCAATTTCTCGACTTCGTTCCCCATCAATGTCACGCCGTATTTGGGAAGAAGACTTCCGATCTGCGACATAAATGTATTATATATATAAGAAATAAAACATGGTAAATTGTTTTAATTTAGCAAGCAATTGCGACATCTAAGATTTATATGGATATGTTATGTTTTATATATAGAACGTAAGAATAATATATGCGGTCATGAGGATGATGTGGACAAATGGAACAATATACGTATAGAGCGTTTGCGGAGTGAAAAAAAAACGTGTTTAAAATGTTCTCAAAGTGTTCATAGACACACAGAAAAATCTTAACATTAAAAAATATTTAACACACTATATAAAAGCCTTCGTCGTTATTACTGTTAAGCAATGCATCAAGTGTTTTTATACCGTTTTTATAAAGCGCACGAAAAGAGTTCAGACAGTCAAAACTGTCACGTACATTCACGCCTGGCAAAATGATTAGCCGAACATCTGTTGGACTCTTGAATGTCTAAAATTACAGATGAGTTTCACTCTTTTCCTTCGACTGAAGGTCCTTGAAATCATTCGAAACTTTTAATATAAGCGTGGCAAGCGCCTACGGAACACTTCGAGAACGATTAAGAGAATGTTCAATTTTTACTGTGGCAGGGGTCGAGTTTTAAATTATGAACATATATATAAAGAATTAAAGCGAAATTAAAAGGTCTATCGAATTAAATGAATATCCTAAAATAAATATGAATAAACGAGTTTATTAATAAATGCAAAATTTAAGGTCCTCGCATTCTAGTGGGTAAATACTGACCATCTTGAAAATAGAATAAAGTAAGGAACATTGTATTCTATATTTTCTAATGAATCGTAACAAATTAGGAAACTTTGCAGTATTGATAATGAATGAGCAAGCATATAACAATATTCTTATTCCGAACATTTTTAGCCAATTTAATTATTTTACGCTTTATAGAATCCTAAGCCAAATGAAATAAGATTGAATTTGAAAAAAAAAAAAACTAAATGTCATTGATATATTAGCCTTTTGTATAGAAATGTATCGTTGATAGGCAGGACTTACCAGGTGCTGATTTCTGCAATCGCAACTCAATTGGTTGTTCATCAGATGCAATTCTTCGAGTTTATGCCATATCAATAGATTTGGAGGTACGTACGCCAAAGAGTTGTTCGATAGATTTAATTTCTTTACCGGTGGCCACATTTTAGTTTCCTGAAAATATTAAAAGTATGAAATTCTGAAAGTACGTTGTCCTCCTATTAATTGAATGAAATTATCTTTTTATACAATTTATTATTTTTAAAGATGAAAGTTAGAGTTAGAAAATCTATATCAATTTCCTTTTTCTTTTTGGAGAAATTGGTATAAATTTTTAAAATAAATAAATAATGCGAATTTTACAAATCTCTTACGTTATTCATAAACGCATATTCATCGATCAATCGCAAATTCGGGCAATTTTCAATCTCCAGAACTTCCAGCACCAATAATCCCGAAAACGCCTCCTGTGGTATCGTTATCAAGGAGGGCATGTGGCTGAGACTCAAATTCTTCAAGTTCGGCATCGAAGGAAAAGTTTCGGAAAAATCGAAGAGATTGAAGTCCAACCGGAGACTTTGAAGTGATTCGACATCCTCTAAGGCTCGTGGTGGTTTGGAAAATTGATTGTGGCTCAAGTCGAGCTTTTTCAAGTACCTGTCATTCGTAACGAATCAAAATATTAATGATCAAAGCAATATAACGATCGATGATTTTTTATGAAGATTAAACAGGATGCCCAGCTATGTTAAATGAAAATAATATCTCGATAATATTTTGAAGAATTAAAAAATGAAATTTATGACTTTTCTTGTTGTGAATGGTTATCGCAAAATATAATCTTGAAGAAATTATTTTTTTATCATTTCATTTAACGTTAGGTGGGTGGAAACTCCTAATAAGACATCCTACATTTTTATTACAATCCAAATTAAATTATAGCATACTACGTAAAATAATTTTTTAATAATTTCGTTAATTTATATATATATATATATATGTGTGTGTGTAAAAAACGAACTATTATGTAATATGTACTTTTAGTCTGAATACGAGTATTCATTATATACAAAATTCAAGTCTATATATAAATTACGTTTCGCATTAATTTAATTAAAATTCAAAGGGCATTCAGCAGCAATAATAACGACGCATATTCGATATTGATATATTACAGATTTGAGTAATGAAAAATTCATTTTTCTTTTTAAAATGTACGAAATTAAATAATTATATATGCTTGCTTCGTTCTCATGATTACCTTTCATGCAATAGTAGCGTCAAGCTGCTGCATCACACAGTTAAGAAAATTCGATTCATCGAGTGGGGGCAATATGGCGCTCGACTATTATTGTATTATTATCGTTTTGTGTGTCATACGATTTGCATCGTTCAGAAATCTTGATACGAAAATTTACAGAAAAGTAATAGGTAAATCAAAAAAGTGGAGACGAGAAGAACAGGACGAGATGTTACGATCAGGCCCTTATCCCTGATCAGGGCCTTAGAAAATTTCTACTCGGCAAAACGCATGAAAAGTATTGAGAAGCGATATTAGATGAAAAGGATATGTTTTCAAATAAAATTCCACAATTATGGCCTCACAATAGCACTAAAACAGCTACGTGTAAGGTAATCATGAGAACGAAGCTCGCATATAATTACCATCGAACTTCACTAACATAGGTATAAGTTCGTTTGATTAATAAATATGACATCATTTAAATTTTAATCGATAACATTCAATGTATTGATTTTACAACAGAACCGAACGAATCTGAAATTAACCAATGTAAATTAATTAGGCCTATCAGCAATAACTAGTAGTCATTAGGATTCGTGATTATTGTGAATCCTCCTAAATTTTTGCAGTAATTATATTTCTCCATCTTTTTGTCATTTTTAAATATTTTTCTCATCTTGAAGATATGCAACAGACCACTTTTAATACCATATCATTTTAATTTTTTTTTTTTTTGTTTTTTGAAATCCAAAAAAGGAATTTGGAAAACAGTATATAGAAAAACAAAATGTTTACCTGAGAGTGTGGAAAGTATTTACTTCTAAAGTTTTAAGTTGACAGTGGCTTAAATCTAACTCCTCCAAGTAAGGTAGAGAACTGATTGCATTAATAGACGGGGTGTGAATAACCTTGAAAGGATTTCCGGATAGGTTTAGTACTTTCAGGTGTGACATGTGCTCAAAAAGATCGTGTTTCAAAGCGTGCAGATGATTGCCAGCCAAATTCAAGTGTTCCAGCTTCGGAAGAGGTTCGTAATCCTCGACTGCGAACTGCCCCTGAAAATTAGTTAAGGGTTGTATGAGTATTTTTTAATTGTTACTTTTACAATGCACCAAGAAACGATTACTGTAAATACTTGGAAATGTATATATTACCTAATCCATCAGTCAATGATTTTTCTAAATTGACCAATTAGAAATCGATATAACCCTGATAATCAACAAATGAATGTGCTAAACTTAAGAAATTAAATATATTTTCATTCATTTGTTAAATAAAAATCGTCATCGTCATATTAATGTAATGAACTTAAAATACTGGGAAGTACATGGAATCGAACAGTCATCGGTTATTTAAAATCGACCAATCAGAAGTCGAGATATCTCCGATTTTCTGATCTCCAATCTCAATCAAATGTCTATGTTTCAGAACATAATAACACAACTAAGAAGAAATAGTACATTATTTCGAATTTGGCTGATATTATGATTTTGGTAAAATTGATGTGTTTTATTATTTATAATTTTTTATTTTGTTTATTTTAAGAACTCATATCTATACTCATCTACCCTATATATACTGATAGATAATAATAATCTGTTCTTCAATAATACGTCTTCCTTGCATCAGAGTAATATATATATCTACAGGGTGTCCCAGAACTGGTGGATAAAATTTCAGAAGGCGATTCTTCGTGCAATTTGAAATCAAAATGTCCTTTATCAAAATTCGATCCTACACATAGAATTTGAATGGCGAGTAATTGAAATTTAGAAAAAAAAATTATACTGATGTTTTTGCAATAACTCGTCGGCTCATTTTAAACCTATATTAACGAGTGAGAGTTATGTTATTTTAGTTTGAACATTTCTTTATTTCGCTTTACATATTAGCTGACATTTTTTGACAGGAAGTGTCACACCAAAAATGTCACATGCCCATAAAAAAAATGTATATATATATACATTTTTTTTTTAATTTTTTTTTTTATTTTATTTATTATATATATATATATATATATACATATATGCAGTGTTTTGTATTTACAGGATATAGTAATTATAGTTATATCTCTACATCGTTTACTGACGAATCGATAATTATGCCTTATATATATATTTACATATATATATGTACCGAATAATACAATACTAAAAAGTATATGTATAAAGCATAGACTTTTTGTAATCTGTACATATCAAAGCGGAGATAAGGCGTACCAGCAGATATCCGGAAAATGACTAACACTTCAAACATAGCAAGTGCACGAGTATATGCGCATATAGATATAATATTACCTCGAAGCTCGATGGTAATAATTGTTCCGTAGTAAGCCGATTGTAACTCAGATCCAAGTATCTTAATCCCGTCAAATTTTTAAATGCTCTTGCGTCAATTTTCGAGATTTGGTTTTTTTGAAGAATTAAAGTATCGATTGTTGCTTTCGGAAATTGCGTGACGTGTTCGATAACGTTTTCTTCAAATGTTAGATACTTTAAAGGAGCGACTGGCCACTCGCTGTCCGCCAAAATGGTGTCCAGTTTCAAATGTCCGCAATTCACGACATGATCTGCAACAATAAAAACGTCAAAATTAACGAATGACGAACTCTTTAAAGTTCTTCGATTAAAAATTTAGACACTTTTTAAATGCATGAAGTGAATTTTGCACGAGCGAATCAGCTCAATTTCCACTCTAAGAAATTTGGAGAAAATATAATTCAGTTTATAATGTTATATTATTTTTCAATTTGCCCATTTTCATAAACTTTTTGATTTACTCTTCGGTTCACATAAATTCCAAATAAAGTTAGAATTAAATATAAAATAAAGTTATATACATTGAACAATAAAACGAGATTTTTCGTTAGTAAAAATAATTTGCAATTGAATAATTTCATTTGTAATAATAATTTCAATTAACATTGACAAACGTGATTTACTATTTTTATTTATTTATTTATTATAGTTTGTTCTGTAATCGATAACGATTTTGTTTTTAACTTTCTTAAATTATTCTTGAAAGTTTGGTTCTTTTCAGTAAATTCAAAAGTGTTTGCCCCCCCCCCCCCCCCCCCTCCCCTGATTCATTTTATTAAATGACACAAGTGGACGAGCTCCTTTTACGAAAGATTGCAAGAGTCTATAAAATATCGCGCATGTTTACCTCAATATCTAGTTTCGAAATAACAAGAAAAAGTGTCACTTCCAAAAATAGATGTATCGAAACTTATATATGTGGTCACTTTCATATAAAAATATAAAAAGACATTTCCTTGTGCAATGAGTAAATATTCATTTTTTGATAATACATACTGTAGTGCGGTCAACGTTACTTAAGAGAATGTATACAAAGCGTGATATGAATAGTTTATCTTATTTTTGACGTAATGAATGTCAACTTGCCACCTGTCAATTATATATGTGTGTGTGTGTGCGTGTGTGTTTTATATATGTTATGAAAAGTTCTGTTTTTATATATTGTTATGGTCAAAACATTACATAATAAACAAAATACTATTCATAAAAATTTTCATATTGTGTATAGGAAAAATGGAGTTTTCGCACACTTTATAAACATTAGTTTTTATGCCGTACATAATTATACGTATACGGAAGATGGTACGTAAAATCGAGTTTTAGTAAGTCGTTCGTGCATCGAAAATGGTATTTCGCAACTTTGATAAACTATTATAGAAACTTAATAGTTTTTAAAAGTATTTTAATAATTTAACGATCGCCTGGAAAATTTCAGTCCACTTGTAATATTGTCCATCTTTAAAGTTACCCACATATTTACGAAAATACTAACGAAAAGGGACTAAAGAAACACTAGTATATTACGTATATCAACGGGGTAATACATCGATATTTCGCATATGTCGTGCATACGATATTATATTTAATACGACGGTCGCAAACCTCGATAGTTTGCGCCCGTATAGCTTCCACCTGGGGCGCGAAATCGAGAAAAGCGTCAAAAATAAATTACAAAAATATTTAGGCAATTTTTGGGAATAAACAATATTGGAAGACTCGCAAAAGTCGCAAAACTATATATAGAATAATCTCCCTAAATTTCTTGGAGCGAAATTTCACTCCACAAGGAGTGATAATGGAACTATTACAAAGGAGTGAAATTTCACTATGTTTGGAGTATAAATTCTTGAATTCACTCCAATGTAGAGTGAAATTTCATTCCAAAAAGTGTAAAATGGCACTCCTTTGTAAGAGTGAAATTTCACTCCATGAAATTTAAAGATAATTTTTCTGTTCATCGACGATTTTTTTGCACCAGCCTCTCCTTCACACAAGTCCACATTCATCACTTGTATTAGAACCTTTATATAGAGAATCGGCAATTTTTCATATAAAAAATTGTTAAAAATTTTACGATTGCGACTGGAATCTAGTAGAAATTAAAAATAATTAACAGTCCTTTTACTAAAAGAAAAATTAAAACATAACTTTGGATCGAAACTTTATATTTTAATTTTTCTTTTAGTAAAAGGACTGTTAATTATTTTTAATTTCTACTAACTTTCCATATAAATTTTGTTTTTTCAATGTGAATATTTTTGTAAATATGAAATCAATTCGATAACAGAGACTCCAATATATCAGTTCGCGTTTTTAGTTTGTTTAGTTTTTCACATTTAATATAGTTAAAATTTTTTAAATTAATCGACGATCCATTACTATATTGAAGGATTTTTAGTATCGCTGAATCCGAAACTTATTTCAAAATTCAAAATTCAAAATCGAATATGGCAGTGGAATTTTAGAAAAATTTATTCAATTCCGCATTTAAAGCCCTCGTAGAAATTTACTACTGATGAATACCTTCATTTATTACGGAACACTATACTAATGGAACTACTGCGCACTGCTAGTTTTTCGTACTGACACTACTACATATCAATATAGTATTTAGTAGTAAATTAAGGCACTCAGTAGTAAATTTCTACAAGGTGGTACGTAATCTGATAATTTTCTTATTATTGCTGACTCGCGTTTAGAATCGGATTGAGTGACCGTGAATTACAAGTTTAATGCTTTTTTTACTGTTCATTTTTGGCCTCTATGCCCGGAAAATTATGTTCGAATGTTTATATTTTCCAATAAAAAAAAAAAGCGACAACTTTTTACTTTTTATAATAATGGAGACGTTTTCAACGAAAACACGAAAGAAAAGTTAATATTGCGTACAAGTGTTATTGAATTACATCGTCACCGCGTACTTTTGTTTTATGCACAAAATTGCACAATAACCCTGGTAAAAATCGAAATGTAGGGATGTACGAGAGGTCCAAATTACTCTTTTGTTAGAGTTCACGTAAACTTTAACGTCATTTAAAGTGTGATTTGGATGCCCCTACATTATTCGTATACATTCCGATTTTCACCAGGGAATAATTGTAAATATGTATATCACGTGACATATACATTCCGAATAAGATTACCAAGATCTGATGTAATGTCTATATATACAGGTAATAGACGACGGAAAATTCAACTACAAAATATTAATGAGAGTTGATATTCAAAAAAAAAGAGGAACAATAATCCGACTATATACCCGAATAGATTTTCGAATTGATTCTTGCGTTATTTTCGCGAGTTCCGTTGTATTTTTTCGTATTCGTAACATAAAAATGATAAATTTTGCAATAAAAATCTTTGCACCTGTACAATTGCAAAATTCACAAAGTCTTTGCACAACAATTAAACTGGTCGAATTCTGTGGAGAATTCGTCGTCGTCGAAATTTGACTGTTATTTTTCGCGTCCGCTGCACTTTGCACTGTACCAACCGATGGTTTCGCGGTCGCATCTCCGAGGGTCGCACGAACCACGATCGCAAACGTTAAGACGAACCGCAAAATCATGTTTTCCCGCACATATGAAACGTAGCAACTTGTACGCGAGAGTGTTCAATTCGGTTCGTATCGAAGCGACGCCTCTGATAAGACAATCGTAGATAAGATATAAATGGTCACGATACACTTATATACAGTCGTTACTCATCTTGGAAAGCAGGTAAGAATAAATATCAATAAAAAGTAGAATAGTGCCCCGAGATTTCGGAGTATACCTCCAATCTGCGGTTTGTTATGAAATTATCGATCAGTAAATCAATGAGACATTGCCGTATCATTGTGTCGCTGTAAGAGCTTTCAAAATGCTCCGTGGGTAACAACTTATTTTGATGCGTAAACAAAAAAGTTGGACTATAACGTTTTTCTGCAGTTTTCCCTTGCCTAATGCAAATGTGGGACTCCTCATAAAGACGGCTGCATCAGACGCATAAATGAAGAGTCTTGTAGGTGTTTAATGTAAAAGACTCTTGTATAAAATTCATATCAAATGAAAGTGTTTTGAAAGACGCATAAATTTGAAGTTTTTAGCAAATAAAAATCACTGCGATTATTATATTAATTATAGTTGTTAACAAACTAGCTCGTGTAATCGCCTTTGATGCAAATTGGAATTCCAATTTCTGACCTTATGGTGAAGAAGAAGTTCAAAGGTTCGTAACGCGAGGTCGCTCCAGGAATCGCCTTGAGATGGATTTGTCATCTGGTTCCTAGACCAGAAGAGTCGGTATATAATACTGATTTCTGTCTGAACTATAGGCAATTGTCGAAAGAGAAGTTTAAAGGTTCGCATATAGCGCGAGAAATATTCAAATCTGACGTGGAATCGCTTCTTGATGGATTTATCGTTTTGGTTCCGAATACAGAGAATTTTGTAATTCTGCACCTTTCGATGAATGAGAGGTTTGAAAATTCGTAGCGTGAAGCATTTAAATGAATGTAGATCAATATTTCAAAATTCCCGAAAGACGTATAAATTGGAATGTTTCAAAATTGAAAATGTTATTTTTGCTTAGCAATATACAGTTTGTTCATTCGATATTATTATTCAATCACATTACTGACGAGACTATATAGAATTGAGATATGCTTTAAATCCTTTCATTTGTATCTTCCCAGTCAACCATCACATAAGGTATCTCACAGTTATGTAACAGTTACATTAAAATGTCCGCATCAAAATTGTTACAGTTACAAAACGTAATTATTGCTATGTGACTATTACGTCACAATCACTGTTATGTAACTGTGACAATTTTGAGGCGAACATTTTAATATAACTGTTACATAACTGTGACATAACTTCTGTGATGGTTGAATGGGTTAATAGATATTAACAATTTTTAAATTAAAAATGTGTTTTTAATTTTACCCATTCAATTACAGTTCCATTTCATTTTTATAATTGCGTAAACGAAAAAATAGGATTGAAAGTTCAAATGTTGAATTAAGAGGATTGTATATTCGTTGGTACATATAAAATGAATCCATCAATCGCTATTAATCCTCCTTTATCCATTATTTTTTTATTTTTAATCCATTTTCGTTTACTGCCTGGATCCCAGTAAATCGAGCCACTCATTTTAAAGAGTGAATTTTCACTCTAATATCTGGAGTGTAAAGTTTCCGACCTCCTCCAAATTTGACGACTCCAACTCCGAAATACTCAGTCGGTAATGTAGCAATCTATCTAGAAATTCTGGCTTGCACCGACTCCAAAAGTAACTGATTAAAAATTTTAAATAGACTGTAAATTTCGCAAATTTCACCTTCATTCAACCTTGCTATGACCTTGTTGAAAATATCATTTTGAACGTAAAATTTTCCGCTCTTTCCAACTCCAGGGTCAAAAGCAGGTATTCACAGTTAAAAAAATCACCTTGACCTTTAAGTAACCTTGAAAATCGAGTTCAAGATCAAGCTCCTTGGTATCATTGGATGACCCCCTCTGTCGTCTTCAACTTTTGTCTACATCATTCTTCTCTATCTGGCTTAGATTCCACAAAATTCCGGTGGTGCGATTAAAATGAGACACCCTGTATATATATGTTTTAACTTAATTTTAGTTTTCAATCTTTAGTGGGTAAGTAAGTGTATTATTAATGTTTATTAATCCTTACGTGTAATATGTTATATATATATATATATATATTTAAAATTTATATATTAAAATGTTCTTTGTTCTTGGCTAATGATTCTGTGATGAAACAAACAGTTAAAACAGAGTTTGAAAGTCCTCATAAAAGTTTTGTAAACCACAAACCAAAACATTATCTGTGATACATTTCCTTTTTTGATGATTTTCTCAAAAAGCGCTGAATCAATTTCGATAAAATTTATATGGGACCACTTTCGAAGAATGACCTGCCAAACAAAAAAATAATCATCAAAATCAAATCATAAATGGCGGAATGAAGGCGGTAACAAACATACAAAAAAAAAAACATACACAGTCGAATTAAGCAAGTCCTCTTGTTGTAAAGTAGGTTAAAACCCAGCAAACGACTATGTAACATTTATGAAACAAGTAATAATTTATATAAATGTAATACATTACCGTTACTTTTTTGTATTCCAGTAAACGAAAAGGGATTGAAGTTTAAAAAATGGGATTGAATGGGATTAAAACTGTTAGAAAAATTACGTGATTGGATTATATCAACCAAT
>JAPYZR010001907.1:0-19780 GCA_030522945.1 Trichopria nigra
TACACTTTGTATAAAATATTCATAACAAAGACCACGTGAATAAACTCATATTGTAGACTAAATTATAAAAACTTTATAAAGTTTACGAAAGATGGACTGCCTACGGCCGCAGCCGCTAAGTATATTGAATTATTGAGGCCCGAAGGGCCGAATCAAGACAATCTTGCGAGCGAAGCGAGCCTGGGGTCCAGGGGGCAGAGCCCCTTGGTGGGATTGGCGGCCGAAGGCCGCAGGGGCGAAGCCCCTAGTTTACATTTGTAAGACCCGTCTTTCCAGCCATAATGTCTATCAACACATCCAGGATGCAAATAACCACATTTCATAGGGCATCTTGCAGACTTCTCCATATCAGAGATTGATGACTTAGATGGGCCGCACACTACACAATATACTAACTTTGCAGTCAACTTTTCTTCGGTGTCATTCCTACAGTAGACCTTTCCTTATTTTAACACTTCCCCTTATCCCCACCGCCAACACTACGAGAAAAAGAAAGACCATCACACGTCTAACCTCATTTTAATTTAAACCTTCAAGGTTCATATTTTTGCTCATAATTTTATTTATTTATTTATTTATTTTTTTTTTTTTAACATTTAGAAAATGTAACTGATAATTTCGAATTCAGGAAATATAACTTTATGAAGATTCTGTTCCATTTTCCAATGGACATATAATTGTACAAAACGGTCTATCCGCAGCACTTTGATTTTCTGGACTCAGCCTCCATTTTTGAAGCCGCCATCTTAGCACTTTGATTTTCTGGACTCAGCCTCCATTTTTGAAGCCGCCATCTTGCATATGGATTTCGGACTAGGTTCATTTTGAAATTTAAGATGTGTATAATGATAATTTGTAACGTTTTGACATATTTCAATCACTGATCGGGATCAAAACAAGCGTTAAATTAAAAAAATATAGGTTTTTCATCATTAAATCCTCTGTAACTTTTTTATTTCGATTCTTTCGTCAATTTTAACAGCGCCAGTTGAAAGAGCATAAAATTTTCCCTAAGAAACGTCGTATTTGTTATTTTTTTTTCTGTAATGTTCATTAAAAGTACGACCTCTGAATATCGCGGCGCGGCGTCGCCGTGCATTTGTTGATAGTCTAATTGATAAATGGCTTATATCTCGGAAAATATCAACAATACGAGAAAAGTGGTAAGAACCTTTTTCGTTCTAATTAAATAGACGAACATTTTTTGTTTAACTTTTTTTCCGTACGACTTACCGTTTTCGAGATATATCGATTTAAACAATTAAATTGATAATAACAGTTAACCTACCGCTTTTTACAAATTCTACCCGACATATTCGGATTCAGCAAGTCAAAATCTATAAGAATCCATATATATCTCGAGGCGACATTTCAGGTCACATAACAGGTATGTCATGGAAAATGAAGCAACCGTACCAAAAGTGTAACTGTAAACGAGCAACATGTGGTGGCATCTTCAAACTCGAGTGTGAATGTTAATTTAAGTAACTGTTGCATACAATAATCTAATTTTGTTTATTATATTTAATTAAAAATTATTTGCTCAAAAGACTACTCAAAAGCATAAAATGACGATGTTCTAATTTCGTTTATTGTTTATTCAAAAATATTAACACAAATTTCGTTTATTGTTTATAATAAAATTTCTTTGAAAATAATTTCTAAAAAATATTTTTTAAAACTCCTGGTGGCAGACTTCGCCCCCCAACCCAGCCCCTTTCCACCACCACGTTCGCAACCCCCATTCCCACGTTCTTTACTCCTTATACCATATTTTTTATCATAAAAGTTTATTTATCAATAATATTAATATTTTCTTCTCCTTTTTGCATTAACACGAAACTTTGCTCACAGTATAATGCATAAAATATCGTATGTAACTCGTGCGCAACTTTTCGAATGAGTACTCCCTAAATTCTACAACCTAAAGCCGTCAACTCAAGAATTTAATGTATACATTTTTGTTCGTACAAAAGGTGCGTAATAACGTATGTGTATATACGTTTTACCACTAATCGTTTGCGAATCGTTTGCGAATTGCAATTATATTCGCATTTTTTTAAAATATTAATAAGACACAAAGAAACAATTTCGAATTATTTTTTATTTTGCAACACTGTTTCGACAAATTGAATTGCCTATTTCTATTTTTTGTTTTGTTTTGTTTTTTTCGAATACAGTTAGATTATCGAAAACATTCATTGTAATGTCATACTTTTTAATTTAATTTATAAAATAACAGTTTGATTTATCATTTTGCACAATTTGGTTAAAAATCAAGAACTAGAAATCAAGCCAAAACCTTATTTTTGCTATAGCTCTTTGCATTTGTTTCTTTAATGATTTTATTCAACATTTTATAGAACAAGTGCTTTTTATCTGTCTAATAAAATATGAAATTAAAGAGAGATTTTTAGTTGTGTCATATAATATCAGCAGTCAATGTTTCACGAGAGAGCATAAAAATATATTTGCGGAGCAATGACAAGAAATTTGTTCTTTCGCTAAGTACTGAATATAAATAATTTTACAAGTAGTTACTAAAAAAAACTTGTTGCGTGCCCTATGCGATGAAAAAGAATTCATCTTCTACGAAGTACCATCCTGGAACACTCGAGGTACTTAACGGTCATGTGTATCATCAGGTATATTGCTTGTAATTCTATTTCTATCTTTTCTTTTCATTTTTTTCTGTATTGACAACTGTTATAAATTACATCGGAAAAACCATTTATAAAATCTAAAACAGCCACCGAACGACCCATCGGGCATCGTACTGGCTTTTCGGCAGCAACATTAAAGGTACATCATAAATACCCTATACGTATATAAGTCTTACATTTTGCGCAATTGAATCAGACTTGGTATGTACAATGTACGTAAGTATTTACATTAGAAACAGTTCAGATAAAGTCGCGATTTGTACAGTTATGACATAAAATCGATGAAAAAAAAAGAACAAAAAATTATAACAATAAAAATTATAATTAAAATTATCACACGTTAAATCTTTACAAAGACGAATAATAAAAATTACGAATCATCTTACTTACTACAAAATAAAGGCAAGGATAAGTGTCATTGACATAAAGTACGGCAGTGACATAAGTGCAAGTACGTAATCAACGTTAAACGTTGCGGCCGTTGATGAACGGCTTTCACTAATTGTCACAAAATAATAATACTTTTTGGATTGCGAAAAAAAAAACATAAGAAAAAAAAATTCGAGATTCTAGTATGTAAATTGCAATAATAGCACGATCTTGAAAATAAATGTGGCATCACACGCGACGCTGAAGATTATTTCTACTCTCTTCTGTTTAACTTCATGCTTCTACTTGATATTTTTACACTTTACACAATCAGTAACGGGATTTACGTATCCATCTAACGCTTCGATTTCAAAGATAAAATACTTCGCTTGACGCAAGGCGTTTTTTTAACTTGGTGTGCCTATAATTCTTGCGCATCCAATATCATGAAATATTTTATAAGTAATTTATTAAATAATTTATCTAAGTATGCTGTCAGAATCTGCAGGTACTATGCATTTTATTGTTCATAATCTGAAATAATACATAGAAATTTTTATTCAAAAATTAATAACAACACGGTGGAGAGAGGGAGGGAGGGAAATGAATTGTTCAAAGTTTCAATTTTTTAGGTTGATCGGTAATAAATGGTGAATTTATAACATAGCAAGAATCTTTAAACTAGTCCAGAATATTTAAAAAAGAAAAATAAAAACAGAATTTGAAGAGAGAAATTTTGAACAAAAAAAAGCCAAAATGTCGAAAAAAATATTAAAAATAATATACAAAACTAGTAAACAAATTTATATAATATACACAACTCATTGTAACGTAATGTATGTATTGAGAAAAATACCTTCCAAAAGTTCATCTTCATATTCATCGTCTTCTTCATTATCATCTTCGTCCTCATTCTCATCATCGTTGTCATTCCGAGTTTTATCATCCATTATTTCTGCTACAACATCTGGTGCTCGAGTTTCAGAATTGCTATATTTAAATTGTAAAGTTTGTTAAAGAGAATCATAAATTATAATGAAATTATTAAGTCACCAGCATACATATTATGCTAAAAATTATATTATTTATTGACACAAGTTAATAACACATTTTATAGCAGTTTAAAAAATTAAAATAATACTTTGTGCCATATATAATGAATTATAAAATAAAAAATAGACATAACCATTAGATTCACAACAGATCAATCAGGTTTAATCGACGATTATCAACGATTACAGAGATGGTATCAAGTATTATTGGATACCTCGTTTTTTGTTAAACAAAATAAAGTGGAATCTATTATACTTTACATTCTCACCTATTTCTAAAATGATCCAGCTGCATATTAGTAGATTCCAATTGTTCAACGAGATACTCGTTTGTTCGTTGTAATCGACGAACATTGTTTGTTAATCCGTCTACTTCATCTTGTGAAGAAGCCAACTCCTTTTTTAATTCTTCTACACGTGCCCGCAATCTTTTCACTTCAGCTTCGTATTGCTCCGATCTTCTTAATGCATGTGACAATTCTGTTGTCTTCTCTGTGAGTATTTTTTTTAATTTGGAGTATGAATGCTTCAAATCAGTAATTTCCTTACTACGATCAAGGACTTCCTGTTGCAATGGTTTCGCTTCTGCATCATAGGTTGACGGCGGTCTTAAACGTCGAATTTCAATTCTTTCTTGCAAGTCTTGAACTTCGATTCGTAATTGTTTATTTTCGCGTTCCAAGGAAATTTTTTCCGTTTCCAATCTCTCGCGTTTTCCCCATTCTGCTGCATTTTCAGCTTGAAGCCTTTCCAGCTAAAAAATAACGATTAAATAGATGTAGTAAAAAACAAATTCAAACATTTGCCATAAAATAATTATTCATAAAATTATCATGAAAATATTGGTAATATTATTAAATAAATAAATAATATTTACCTCAATTCTAAGTTCTGACAAGCGTCTGTCCATGCCTTCCCTATTTGCAGCTTCGTCAATAAGATCAGCTTGTGCTGCATTTAATTCTCCTTGAAATTGATCTTTCAACATGACCAATTCTCTCATTGCTTCTGCTTTACTGTCTTGCAATTCTTCGCATTCTTCTCGTAACTGATTTACTTCAACTCTTAATTTTTCGATCCCTCGATGTAAAGAAGAATTTTCTCTTAAAAAAGGAAATAAAAATTGTATAGAATTTACTTATGTAAATATTAATTTTTAACATAAAAAACACCTTACTCTCTTTCTGCAGCGATAGTCTTAGTCGCTTCTTCCAATCTTAAATGTAACATTGACATTTTCTCTATCAGAAGATCATCGTTGCTTAAATCTATTTTAGTATGACAATTTTCAGATTTGTATTGCACTTCATTTATTTCTGCAAGTATAGAATCTCCATGCAATTCCACTGCATGTTTCGGCACTGCTCCTTGCAAAATATATTCCTCGATATCTTTACTTTCTTCTCTGCACTTTATGTCAACATTACTGCTAGATTCTTTGGAAGGGCTCTCATTATTTTGTTTAACATTGTTATAAATGTCCAATAATAATTCAACATTATAGGTTTTTAACTCTGAATCTGAATCGAGTATAGAATCAATATGTTCATCAAAATGCACAGCATGTTTGGTCAATACTTCATATATTTTTTCTATTTCTCTTTTTAACTGATCATTTTGCATTTCAAGTTTTTGAAATTCATGTTTATAGGTATCAGCATCTTTTGTGATAGTTTCAAGTTTATTTCGCAAATGTTTTGACTCTTCTCTAGCCTGATTCCTTTCATTCCGAACTTTGCTGCATTTCTCTCGCCAATTGGCTGTGCATTCTGACCACCACCGCATTGTTTTTGCCATTTGCGCTGTTCTTGCTTTGGCTTCTTCAAGCTCACGTTGAAGCATTGCCTATTTGTGAATAAGTAAAGTCATAATTACAACTTCGCATACATAATTCAAGTTATATATGAAAGAAAAGTTATATATTTAATAGCGTTTAGTTTAAATATGTTTCATGGATGTAAAAGCAAAATAAATAAAGACATTACCTCCTTGGTTTCCCAGTCGCTATCAGCATAGCGGGATGAACCAGATGAACTAGCATCATGATCTCTGTAGTGACGTCTCGATGAAGTTCCAGTGGCTGATGACTGTGCCATGACAGATGTACAATTCATTTATTTATCTATATAATATTCAAAGATAAATGAGAAATTAAATAATTGTCTTCTTCAAAATAACTATTTTTGCAAACTAACTTTTGAAGTTATAGTAGAATATTTTTATATCATATATATATTTTTAGTTCGTAATAACAACAAAGTAATTAATGCATATATATATTCATTACGTGTACTGCACATTGATTAATATAATATTATGAGGATATCTATAAAAACACAGTAACAAAAAAGACCGGTTTATAATCTATTTTTTGTGTTGAATGCGACTCACATTTGTCGAATTTTAAATGTCATCGCGATTCGAGTAAAACTAATTAGTAGTTGTACGTCGAAGACGATTTCGCGCGTTTGACAATTTGACATTTTTTCCATTTGCAGACGCGCCAGAGTGATCACGTCATCCTTTCACGATGCATGCATACGCTTACAGATGCGCGCGTAGCCGCGTACACGCATGCATATAACAATATAGATTGCAGATGTATATAATATTGCATCCTCCTATATACAATATTATTGTTCGATGTTCGATATATGTGTATATATATATATATATATATTCTATTCTATATATATGTATATATTTAATATGGCGGATGATAAACGCCATTACTGGCCATTACGTCGCGTTTTCAATCCACGACTATTTTGGACTGTTTTGGACACAATTGAGACTTTCACGCATGATCGCCACGTTACATATCAGCCTTTGAAAGTGCGAAATTACTGATCGCCTTTTTATTGCGAATGGGCGATTATCCATTTTCCACAAAAAATGCATCACGAGGAGTAATTGTTGGAGGAATTAAATTTGCCTGGTTTTAGGGTCGACGATTTCCTATGGGAACTGCAGATTCGGTGAGGATGCTCGGAAGGTGATGTCACGAAATTTCTTCGTCAATGACTACGAGGAGTTGACGCTTTAAATCGTAAGTAAAATTTACCCATCATTACATATATACATGCGAAATTCTGAGTCACTCCAAAACTATGTATACATAATATTTTTGTAATATCCGAAATAATTGATCATATATATACTTATAGAGTGGTGTGACAGTTCGATCAGCTGACTCTACATGTATACATGCATATATATATATATTTTACAGGGGGATATAAACGGCAATAATCGAACCACGTCAGAAATCAAAGTCTATACTTATTATTGCCTGTAGAACGATAAAAACAGAAGAGGTTCTTCATTTATCAAGTTAGTAAGTTGATATACATATTCGAGATGGATGCTGGATTTTCTTCGTACCACAATGGTGGACCAGCACGAGAGCAAGATTTTGGAAGACTCTCACAAACGATTGGAACATCAATTCTAAAGATATCGCAAAATGGTAAGTCATAAAATATTATTTATTAGTTTAAATAAATTTTGTTCATTATTTTTGCTTGTCGTTTGTAGTATCATCAATGCAAAAGATGGTTAATCAACTTGGAGGTTCAACTGATTCTCAAGAACTACGTAGCCAACTGTAAGCATGCTATATCAATTATTATTGAAATATTCCTAATTCAGAATATACTACCGTATATATCATACATGTATTTATTACAAACATTATATTCGTCAATATTGTATACGTGTGATTAACAGCTTATGTTAAACTAAAGAAGATGAAAATATTTTTCATAAAATAGACTTGGAAACGTAAACTTTTTAAAAGCCATGTTACATTTATTATATGTAAGGTGTCCAAAAACTTCGTATAATTGTAAGCATAAAGGTCCAGTATTAAAATTTGATTCTTTTGCTATTTTAATTACATTGAATTATGTTTAGTCGGTTTTCACAGTCAGTATAAATGCATTGCGATAAGGGACCATTTTCGAATATTTAATATGGTATTGATTTAGCCGTTGACCCCATACAAATTTACATAGTCTGCAAGTGCCAATTACAAATAATTAGCAATTGGATCAAATTATTGTACAGAATTTTATTGATAAAATTGTGGGGAGATTCACTTTTTACAGTATATTATTCATCAGTTGATAAATACCTCGAGTACATATATGTACATTTATATACATTTTCGCTAATCACAATTATACATATATATATATATCTTAATAAAAAATATGAGTTAATCGTATGATTAAAGACCTAGAATAACAATAAGAATTATATTTATGATTTTAAAGATTGAAATTCCATGATGGTTATTTGAATATTTTTGATTCATTTATATTTAGTTCACAGTTTACTTGTAATAGTTGTAAATTGTAACTTCATTCTAAATTAATCGATAAAAATGAATTGCTAAATAATAAATATATATTCTAAATTAAAAGATTAATTGTACGTCAACAATGTAAACTCTATCATCTCTAGTATTTTAGTATCATTTAATATTTCAAAACACAAAAAATACACTTAAGTTAAATATGAAAAAGAAACATTAGTTAAAAATAGTATTATTGCTGTTAAATATTGGAATTTTTCACTCTAGGCATCAAATTCAACACTATACACAACAACTGGCTAAGGATACAAATATTCACCTTCGAGATTTAGCAACTTTGACGAGCAATTCTGGATCAGGCAGCCCTGGAGAACAAAGGCAACAGAAAATGCAAAAAGAACGATTACAAGATGAATTCATGACTGCTTTGAATAATTTTCAAGTACATACAGATTTATTTTATTGTTTAAAAATAATATGTAACCATCTGAAAACTCTGAAATGATTAAAAATTTGTCATTTTATTTTTAGACAGTGCAGAGGCTTGCAGCTACCAAAGAAAAAGAAATGGTGAAAAAAGCGAAAGCCAATGCTGGAATCAGTCCGTTTGGAGATAGATCACAAGAAACATTAATCGAGTTACAGGACAACCGATCCCAGAAACAAATTCAGCAGCAGCAGATGCAAGACGAGTACAATTTGCGGATGGTTGAAGAACAAGAAGCTAATATTCGACAACTTGAAGTAAATAATCACATTATATAATCGTATATTATATTAAGAGATGATTATTTAATGCTATTTATTAAAAAATGTTCTTACTCTTTAGAGTGACATCAGTAACGTAAACCAGATTTTTAAAGACCTCGGAGCTATCGTTCTTCAACAAGGAGAAGTTGTAGACTCCATAGAAGCCTCTGTTGAAAGAACCGAAGTGTTCGTCAATGAGGGAGCGCAAGAACTTCGACAAGCTTCCATTTACAAAACAAAACTACGAAAGAAGAAATGCATATTAGCAACCATTGGAGCCATAATACTTGCCCTTCTTATCGGTATCATTGTCTGGGAGAGTTCTTAAAGTCCAATCGTTATTGGCATTTATTCTGTTAACATGTTAATCGCGATTGCTTCGACGACACTCGACATTGGAATGGAATCGAAACGAAAAACCGATTTCGAAAGTAAAGTCTGAAGTCGTCCCGTAATCATGAAGTGCCGGTGTTGTTTACAGTCTTGATATACAGAGTTCAGGGCCCATTACTTTTGACATTGCGTAAAGACATTTCCGTCAACCGTTCCACTAGATATACGTTTGTACGCGCTGTAAACGTTTATTAAATTGCTGATAGTATCTGCGACTTATTACAATCTTCGATCTGGTTTAAACAAAATAACTTATCTTAAAATGTCCGAATTTAATGAAAATGTCAGATATTTCTGCAATCGAAGACTTTCATTGCTTGAAAACTTATTTTTTATCTGTACTGTATTGATTGATATCTATATGTATATGTATATGCGTATGCTTTACAGGAGAAAAGATTCACATCTACTGCAAATTTGGAATTTTATTTGTGAGATTGCAAAAGAAAACTTGTTTGTTCTTTATCTTGATTTATTGCTAGTGATTTACAATTTTATTATTATTATTATATATTATTAATATATTATTATTAACATTATTATTACATATTATTACAGCTAAAATTTATATATTGTATTATAGCACTTACGTAGAATTATTTGAATCAAAGACAAAAATAAACTAAGTACGAAATATATATATTTAATGTTTTAAACTTATTCCCGCGAAAATATTGACGTTTGAGGTTGTTCTCTACATATATATATACACGCATATATGTACATATATGTGTCAGTGTGTACCTATATGACCGAGGCGCATGCGTATAAAGCATGCAAATGTCAAAATTCTGATCGAACGCGAAGTCGCGACAAGGATATTTTTTCTTCTTTTATTCTAATAAATCGAACAAGGAGGGAAAGAGTGACTTTCATTGGGACTCAGGGCTAGCTCAGACCTCTATATATCATCCTATTTACTGTACATAGACATATATTTCACTCGATGGCAAAGTCAAATCAACTGCGTAACAATTGTAGAGATTAAATGGATCTCTGTCAACAGTATAAACATGCGTACAATTAGTGCGAAAATGTCGACATTGTTAACCGAACTGGTCCGTCAATGAGAATCGATTTGGATTTTCTCGTTAGAAAACCTATACAATTAGAATTTTCGACGAGTTCTATCATTCTTTGAAAAATTGAAAATGTGGAAAATTTCCATCTTAACGATACTTCTATTATATCTTTCGAATTGTGAGGTTAGAACTCCCATATTTCAGCGAATCAATGCGAATGCATTCATATAAACAATAAGTAAAAGAAAATTTCAATAAATTTCAGGGTCAATCTTATGATGACAAAAGATGTAAATGTATTTGTCCAAGTATTTCTTCCGTGATAAACACAACACAACCATCGCCGGATCGTTTAAATTTCATCTCAAATGTTCCATTATCCGAGTGGTTTGTAACATTAAAAATAACAGCTTTTTTCAATTCTCAAATTTGGTTCTGTAAATAGCAATTTCATATAGAAGTTTTTCGTTTCAGTAATTGCAATAAAGTGATTTTACCGAGAATCGGGGACAAGATTAAGGGAAAAGAACAAATCTTTTGCCCTCGATGCGACTGTAAATATGAGAATAGAAATACAAGTATAATTAAAGTAAGTGACAATTAGTAAATATCAAATTAATGTACATTAACATTAATAAATTTTAAATGGCATATTTTTTTGATTTCAGATTGTGGTGATTATTGTAATTTGGGTGATATCATTATTGGTGATTTATATGCTATTCTTAATTTGTTTGGATCCACTACTTAATAAGAGGTTACACAAAGCTGCAGGAAGTGCTGGATATCAAGAACATAACAATGAAGAGGTATGTTTATTCTTATTTATTACAAATTATACTACTACATTGTATTATGCTGTTAACCTTTCGAGGACAGGCATTTGGGATTTGTGATCCATCTGAAAAAATACTTGAAAAAGGTATCTTATATCACTGATTAATTATGGTTGAAGTGTCGAGTAACACTTTTAATTATTAAGTTAATATGAAGTTTTAGGATTTGGGTTGTATTGCAATAAGCTGGTTATGTATTTTTATTGGTGTCTTTTACTGAATAATTCACAATTCATAGTTTCATTTGCATAAATATAATAGTAAACAAACTTTCGGTCTACATGGTTTATTTGTATACTTTTCAAAATTGCTTGGTTTTCTTTCAAAATATTGGATTAAAATCAAACAAATTTGTTCATTATTTCCTAATTTATATTTTCTATTTTTTTTTATCTAGGAATTCTAATCATCGATCGTAAAAATCTGTGTACAGATATATTTTAAAAACATTCAAGACCAAAATTAAAAATGTTCCATTTTTCAACTAAAAAAGTAATTATTATATTATTAAAGTAATATTTCAAATTATTTTAATTGATCAGTTCAAATTCCAACAAGTGACCAGTGATTCAATTTGTGATGAAAATGACGACCAATAATTTATGTTTAACGATATGACGTTACATTTTTTTCTTTTGTAATTTTTATTTTAAAAATATATGAATAGTTTGAAGATTGAATATTTGTTGACATAATTAGAAATTTGTACAATTCATTTGTCAGTAGTCTTTAAAATTATTTTAGAATTTTTTAAATCATATGTCCCACTAGGATTTCATAGGAATATAGGGATTTATTAAACGAGTCATTGGTTATTTAGGATGATGCTTCAGTAGCACCTGGAATGTCTCATCCAATGGGTGTAAGAGGCAATGTCTTAAATCGCGTTGGCCATCAACAGGACAAATGGAAACGTCAAGTTCGCGAGCAGCGTCGTAACATTTACGATCGACACACTATGCTTAATTAATTTTTACATATTTCATTTAAACATTGTTCAGTTACTAACACTGGCACTATTTTTTATTCATTATGTTTTACAACGAAATTATTCTTATTTAAAAACATTTCCACTTTATGAATTTTATGAATTTTCATGTAACATAATCTCGAATTTTATTCGATTATTCGATAACTAATGTTTTACACTGTGCAGTTAATGTACATATAATATATATATATATATAATTTGTCAATTCATGATTTATTTAAATAAATTTTGTTTTATAACCACTATACAGTCCAATTATCTATAACTATACCATTAATCTTTGAATTACTTTATGTCTTTATAAGAAAATGTAAGAAGTCGAGTC
The DNA here is from genome assembly GCA_030522945.1 of Trichopria nigra. NCBI lineage: Eukaryota > Metazoa > Arthropoda > Insecta > Hymenoptera > Diapriidae > Trichopria > Trichopria nigra. The sequence continues at coordinate 12,720 of JAPYZR010001907.1, forward strand.
ACTCTAATCTGGTTAAACCAGCTACAATTAAAGCGTTGACATTATCGTATAGGGCTAATACAAGTGCGGCACCAGTGCCTCGAAGTACATTAGAAAACGCGCCTTTAAAGAAGGCAGCAAAACCTTCGGTTTTTGCAATCTTAATCCAGCAGTCCAGTGTGTTTTTATACATCCGTTCTGCTACTGGTACTCCAGACTGCATCATCATACGTCTTCGCACTGTGTCCAGTGGGTACGATACAATGCCAGATGTCGCAGTTACTATCTGTGAGAAACATGAAAATAAAATATATCTAATCATAAATGAGTTACTTTTTTAAAAATTAATTTTTTTCTACAATCTTTGTAATTTCAAGTCTTCCACTTTCATAAATTTGATTCAAATATTTAAAAATTTTCCCTAGTATAAATGAATTGTTTTTAGCTAATTCTTAGACAATTCAGATATTTACGTTAAAGAGATAGGAGAAAATGGACAGTGTAAGAAAAAATTGATAAATTTCTGCTAGATTTATATTTAGTATAAATTCACATACCTCAGCAATAATGAAATTGACAATAAATGGTGCTTCTTTTGGATTAGTGAGTATCGTTGTAGTAGCAGTGTCGTACATACCAAAGTAACAAGCACGATACATAATAATGCCTTGAACGCTCACCATGAACCCTCTATACAAACCCACCGGGCCATCTGACTTGAATATTTTCACTATGCAATCGTTCATACCCTTAAACTCTCGGGATTCACCTTTCCCAATGTCTGCAGCCAGTCTAGTAGGATTGAAAACAAAACGTACCATTATAATGATAAATTTCAAATTTAAATATAAAATGTTTTCAATAATAAAAATAAGTGAATTTTCAAAACTGTATGTTGCGTTTGAGGTTTACAGAAGACGAGAACGTGCAGAAGTATTTTTTTATATTTACTACACTTACCGGTATATCTGATGATTTTCTATTAACGCTATATTGACTCGAAATAAGCAGCTTACAAAATAAGTGTGTGAACTGGATGATTTTCAATAATTGCTAATATTGTCTCCCAAATGTCAAAATTACATAAAACATATTACAGATGTGGTGCCCGTTTAATTATATATGCTCACACGTGTATATCATATGTATTGTATAAGTCATTTGAAATCCAGTTTAGACTTGGTAGTTATAGATCAATTTATGAAATTAATTCAAAAATAATAAAAAAAAAAAAAATAATAATAATAATAAAAATTAAAGTAATGATGTTGTAAGAAATCGTTCTATTCGATATGAAATTTTTTGTTATTACTGGACCACTATTTAATTTAATTACTTTACTATGTACACTTATTATTGTATAAAGGAAATGTATTCATCACTCCGTTTAATTTAATTAATAACAAAAATTACCTGGTTCTGGCAAAATCTAGAGGATATACAAAGAGAAGGGAACAGGCACCAGCAGCTCCTCCAGATGCAAGGTTTCCCGCGAAGTATCGCCAGAATTGTTCTTTCTTGACTCCGTCTAAAAAAATTTTCTTGAACTTGTCTTTGAAGGCGAAATTCAAAGCTTGAGTGGGAAAATACCGAACGACATTGGCTAAATTGCCACGGTAAAGGCTGAGGAATCCAGTTTCTCGTGGAATTCGAATCAAAGTTGCGAGTATTCCTGAAATAATTGCACCATTCAAATCATCAACATAATATATTTAATCGAAGTATGATTACTTCAATCCGTACCGCAGTTTAGGCCGAAAAAATATCAAATTTCGTAATTCAGAGGGAAAAAATGATTCTATTATATGTATATGTAAAAACTGTAGTTTCTTTAAAATCCGGATCGAATTCGAATCCGATTCTATATGACGATTTTATCCACTTTTTTTACCAGGGAAATTCAACTAGGAGCTTCACCCCTGCTGACTTCGGCCGGCCCGTTCAGCACATCATTCGTTACACGTATATACTATAATCTTATTAAAGTTTGATCTTCAATATAAGTTGCAAAATGTAACTACATCGTGTTGATAATACTTGTAAATCCAAAAAATGAGAAATTTCTAATGTCAACTTGAATATTTCTATGCTAAGTTTATTATTATGCGCGTAACAACAATTCATAATGGTACACGACATAATTTTTTTAAGTAATTCTTATATTCTAAACTTCTAATTGACCGATTAAAAAAACAACTGATGACCGTTCGATTCGGTATTTTTGTCCGAGTAGTTTGAATATAGATTTTTGATAATTGCTCAAAAATTGAGGAAACTACAGTAGTTTGAAGTTAGATGCAAGATGTTTTTTTCTAAAAGTTGAATTCCTTCTCCCATTTCTATATAGTCCAGTCAATCAAAGGTTTTGGATCCTCCCACACTACACAATCCGTCCCGGGATGACCTGAAGAGCTCCTGAGGACGTCCAAATGTCCGTTTTTTTTTTTTACCTGAGAAGCCTCTCGGAATTGTGTTGTGTGGGTAATTTTTTTCAGATAGCATCGATTGACCTAAAACTTGAACAGTAGGTAGGGAATAGCCCAAGGAACAAAAGTTATATTGTGCCGAAGTGTGCTTTTACTCTGGGGGTGGAGATGTTTTCAGCAAAAACAACCTCAGGATTCGATAGAGGGACAAATTTTAAGCAGAAAATATTTTGGATGCGATACAACATCTGCGTTCTACAACAAGGGAAAAAAAATTTTTTTTCCATCTTATCGTGGAAAAAATGGTTTTATTCATAAAGGGTAGTTTTCACTTCCAAATACCAAAAAGCACACTTCGGTACAATATAATTTCTGTTCCTTGGGCTATTCCCTACTTACAGTTCAAATTTCAGGCCAATCGATGCTGCTGCTGATAGTATGGATATATTCCAAAATCTACTCAGTTCTGCGTACAACCCCAGCATATCCAAAAACAGATTACAGAAGAAATTCTTTTGGTTCGTTCGCGAGTTATCATGCCGTCACACACGTACGTACGTACAAGTTTCCTGAAAATTTTTTTATTGCATGTTTGGATTCCTTATGGTCTGAAACGTGGACATTTGATGAAAAAATAGGGATTAACATTTTTTTTGGCGGCGTGACCAAATTCAATACTTCATCCGACCTACGGTGCGGGTCGACGTAATATTTTTATGATCAATTTTCAACTTCAAAACATGACAGATTTTAAAATGCATGTCATTTTTGCCATTGAAAATATAACAATGTTTAAAACGTGCAGGAAATTTATTGCGTTTGTGATATAGAACTTTGACGATTATTTGTGAATTTCTTTTTTTTCCATTTTAAATTTGGTGAAACAACCTGGCCAATACTCCAAAATAGTATTTTTTTCTATAACATCGGGATACGGTTCAAAAGTCGATAAAAATGGAAGAAATTTTTTCATTTTTAAAAGTTTGTGAAAAAAACAAAAATTATTTCGTATTAAGTAACTGGATGCACATTCCAGATTCACATTCCTTATCAGAGAAAAAAAAAATAAAAAGAAAACGGCAGTTATAGGAACTTTGAAATGCTTACCCTGATATTGTTTGTCACTAGCAATTTGTCTGGAAGCGTGTTGAACCTGTAGAAGCAGCTTGACCCGTTCGATCGGAGCCACTGCAGTTTTTGCGATTGCAGCCGAAATTCCTCCAGCCAAGAAATCGACGAGAAAAGATTGATATCCTTTATTATCATGTTTCTCATTTTTATCACTTTTCTTTGGTGGCATGTCGAACTGAATAAATGGCTTAACCGAGGTGCAGCGATGAGCATCTTCTCTTTTCTCAATTATCGTTCGCTTTCCATCCCTTACATCTGCTCATTGAATTATACAATTAATTAATCTTGTCTGATGATTTCGAATAACTGGAAAATTAATGCTAATTTTAGTTTAATTTTTTATGCATCACGAAATGCATATATCTAACTTCCAGCTAGCCTTGTGCAGTGAAAAATGAATCCTTCTGAATTTTTCGACTCTCTATAAAGCCTGATGAATTTACATTCATTTAAGACTATAATAAGGTTTATTCAATTAAAAGCATGACTGACTTTTTAATTGCTAAAGATCCTAGATAGCAAATGATGCAGAAACATGCTGAAATAACATCAGATCTGCAGCATATGACGTTCATTTCAGCATATTTTCTGCATATTTGCGGTCAATTTTGCTATATTAATACTGCACCTGCCTTGCGTCAGGCAAAGTGAAATAAAATAATAACAAATATGTAAAGACAATGTCAATAAATACAGAACGTCTCAGTAGTTTATGTAGATTTAAAGTTACGAATCTTTGAGGAATTCCGATTATCGAGCGCTTCAAATCTGCGTATAATCAGGAGAGAGGGATTAAAAAAGCGAGAGAACTCTTTGTCTTTTGTGAATTTAGCTCTTTTACGTACACACACACACACACACACACACACACACACACACACACACACACATTTATTCTACAAATGTTGTCATTTAAATTTTTTTCACACGACATTTCAAGCATCCGTCAGACTATCACCAATTACGATTGCTGGCAATAGAAAATAATTTATTTCGGATAGTGTCTTTCGTTAACTTTGAACCAAATGTCATAATTTTTTTGAGGTTTGCATATGATGTCTAGAATCACCCTTCCAAAGACGGTATTTTGAAAAAACGTTTCAATCCTTTTTTTTTCTGATACAGTAGAACCTGAATAAGATGACACCTTCGGTTCCCAGCCCTCCCATCAATCCTTATTAAGATGGCACTGATGAGGCAAACTGTACACTTCCCCTTCCCTACAATACCTCCAGCGCCCCCTGCTCTATACGCGCCTGCGCACGAACCCATTTTCGGTACGCTATATCACGAGCCTGGCAAAAAGTGTACGATGGTGGGGATGAGGGGAGAGGCTTAAATGTCATGTTATTCAGGTTGAGAGGTGGCATCTTATTCAGGTTCTACTGTATGTACTTTTGCCTGTTTTAAGGTTAGGTTAGGTCGGTAAGTGTTCTACATACTTTAGAAAAGGGGACGCTAAAATGGCTCGGTCGATAATGTCAATTCCTAACTTAAAATATTCAAATTAAATAGAAATGATATACCCTTTCAAGTCCAAACATATTTTAGGGCGTTTTTACGCATTATTTTATATGAATGGACATCACTTATTACCGAAATCGATTCAGAATTAGACGAAAAATAGCAAGAATGAAATTTAAATTATACTTATCCAATTCGCTTTCTTATTCCCGCGAGTTCTCGCCTATAATTTTGAACTGATTTGACTGAAATTTAACGCATTAATAAGCAACGCGGAAAAGCGCACTACAATATATTTGGACCTGTGAAAATTTATGTAATTTCTGTTCTGTAATTTGAATATTTTAGGTAAGAAATTATTGATGGTATCAATCGAACTACTTTAGCAGCCGCTTAAAGCCTGGATGCAATTACTCCAAATAATGGTGAAAATATTGAACACATATATATAGTTTTCAATATATTTTTTACTTTAAATGCTTTTTTACTATATATTTTTGCATAACGATTTAATACAAAATAAAATCAATATTTTAATTTGCAATCGTACATTATATTTTTATCGTAGACGGGTGCAAAATGAATTTTAAATGAATTTTGAACATTTTTAAATCATCATTTCAAATATCGTGTAATATTGCATTTTTTCCTACAAAAAGTGCAGTAATTGCATTAAAATTGTCTTTTCAATAACACCCGATATTTATTTTTATATAATAAAAAAAAAAAATGTTATCACGTGAGTATTAGACACACACACACACACACACACATATATATCGACTATCTGAATAAATGTTTGCGAAAGTTAGTTCATATAGGTGTGCCTAATAAAATATAAAAATATTTTAAATTAAAAAATAGCGAATAAACAAAAAAAAAAAAAAAAAATTGTCAGAATGCAAAGAAATTAATGAAACAAATTAAATTGAAATGAATTTTATGACGAATTATTGGTTATAGCTACATATCGCCTTTCAAACGAATATTGTATATATACCTACATACTATATACGCAAGCGTGAAGTGCAGAATAACAAGTTAGTTCAGTTATTTGTACTTACCCTAATAATAGAGAAATTGCGAAAAAAAATACCAAACACGAGAACTTAAAACTCAAATTCCGGTAAGGTTATTTTACTGTTAATTTACAAGGTTAGCACTGCGGTTTCCGGCAAATGAATTTCACGCCGCAATCTTCTAACGTATAGCTTCAATTGTTTAGAAAAGACTGGTATTTTTTTCGCTGACATAGAGTAATACCAACTTTGGAAACAATATCCGAACTATATATATGGTGCGCATATGATGTTATTCCTGTATCTGCATCTTTTACTACAGTATGCTATAGCATACATCATGTATATATGATGCGGAATATAGAAAATATGTAAAAAGTGGTTATAGGCATGTTGTGTCAGGTTAGGTTTTAGGTTTTAGGCGTTTTAGCTGGGGAGAGTTATATAGCGGCGATTATACTCAATTAATGGACACATAGATATAAATATACATATATGTTTACGATTTTTTCTCGGGGATATCCCGAGGAGCTCCTCAGGTAAAAAGAAAATCTGACATTTGGACGTCTTCAGGAGATCACGGGACGGATTGTGTTGTGTGGGCACTACCTGAAACGCATTTTATATTAGGCGTCGGTAACATCGGTAACATTCCGAGCCAGGAAACTGATGCCATTGGACATAAAAAGTTTTCCCGTTTGAATGCTCTCCGTTGTAGACACAAATATATAATTGTATAGAAGGGTGGTTACGAGGACAATCCGTTGAAACCGTTGAAACTTTGCGAAGCAACGTTTTAAGGGCGGGGAATCCCCTATACTCCGCCACCCGCAGGGGGCGGAGAGGGGGGGAGGGTGGACACAACATGCCTAGCGGGGGGGGGGGGGGCTTGCCCCCCGGACCCCCCGCTTAAAAACGAACCCAACCCAACTGTCACAACCCCCCTGGAACGCATTTTTGCATGGATATCCGGTTCCGCATCGTGTAACCTGAAAGTCCTCGGATCCACCGTTGTGTAAAAAATATTACAGGGACAGTCCAC
>JAPYZR010001908.1:0-27109 GCA_030522945.1 Trichopria nigra
AGAGAGAGATCCCTGTATTATCATTTTCTCGAACTGTAATAGTCATTCTTTAAAAAACATTGATAAAAATATACGGTTCATTATATAGATTTGATTAATTTTAAGATAGAGCCGCACGTGCTGGCGAACAAGTGGAGGAGATTGGGAAAAGGCCGGGATCAGTTTGTGGACGCCGCATACGAGAAAGTGTTCCGTACGCGACGCGACGCCGTCGACCTATGGACATTGCAGCATCCCCGTAAGTAACCGTGCTGTTGTATCGCGTATTTGTATAGAGAAAATTGTGGTAAATTGCTGTTGCAATCCCTAATAAACCATAAGACGGTTTAGGCGATCTGAAGGACGTTGCCCTTGTCGGCATGTGTGCGAGGGAAAAGAAGGGATAAAAAACTATCGCAAGATGCCGAGGGTGGTATCACAAGGTTTTCGCTGACGCTGACAGGGGCGGACTACGCAAAGGAGATGTGGCGTTCGTCAGCATTCGGTAAATTAATTATCGTCTGTCAAAGCGAGAATCTGTCGGCCTATAATATAGCACAAAGGAACCTGGGCTGTTCGTATTACGAGGAAGCGTGGAGCTACTTCCTCCTCTTTCAAGGTGTGCTGAGCCATATAAATATAACTATCACCCATGTAGTCGATGGAGTCGCTATGGCTTAAGGGAAAAAGAGATTACTTCTTGTGGTTATCGTGGGGTGTGCGGCTCGCCGCAGGATTCGAGAAAGCCTTCGCTCGGACATACATCAACGACTTCCTGTGCTGGGTGATATGGTCGGAGGAACAGCTTTATCTGATGTCCCACGACGTGTTGTACACCTCCAAAAGATGTAAGGAGTTCCGCGCGACGCTCGAAGCGTTTCGTGATTTAATCGCATAAACGTTCTTGCAGGTCTGCCGTCAACGTCTGGGATACAACGTCGTACGGAGTCGTCGCCGAGAATGTCGCCGATACGTGAGACAATAGCGCCCATAATCAAAACTGAACCAATTTCAATGGAGAGTATCCGGCCTGGAGGTTCTCCGTCTTAATTTATGGATTCGACGTTTTTTCTTCATTTTGATCGCTGGCTATTTTTATCTGCATTTTTTATTTTTTAATTAAGAATAAACATAAACATGGTTCATAATTACGTCGTATGATCAAGGGCCCTTAGGGATTTTTCTCCTCGACTTAATGTCACGTGATTATATATATATTATTATATTATTTTTCCGTCTAACTGTAAACCAGATATAACGTGCAAATACATTGAATATTTTAGCAATAATTATATTGATGAATAATTATTTATTTTAATTGTAGAAAATGTAGTTATTGTCACTTGCGTGAATATTGATGGTGGACAGAGACATCTAGCGCACTGTTTTCCAATCCATATTGCAGGATTATTAATTCTCATTATTTGAAGATTTCCAACTGTCGATATATATATTTAAATAAAAACATCGATCTAGATGTTCTAGTTGTTATACAAACTTAAAAACTGGTTTCCTAAAAAATATTTATTACTGAAGGCATACGTGAGTAACCGTACATATCAGGTAAAAATTGAAGAAACACTGTCAAAACTCTACTCAATCAAAGTCGGTGTACCTCAAGGCAGCGTCCTAGGCCCTACTACGTTTTACCTATTATTCACCTCCGATCTACCCACAGCATCAAATATTACAACAGCCACATATGCAGATGACATCGCATTAGTATCAGTAAACTCGAGTTCAATCGCAGCTTCTCAATATCTGCAAGAATACATTCTTGAAGTGTAGGATTGGTTCAAACTTTGGAGAATAAAGATTAACGAGAACAAATCCACGCATGTTATCTTTACACCGCGTAAACTGACCTGTCCTAAAATTCTTTTCAAACGCCAAATTAATACCACAAAATGACAGTGTGAAATGTCTTGATGTGAATCTCGATCGTCGTATTACATGGCGATGAAACGTAATGATGAAACGTAAACAACTAAATTTAAAATTAAGAAAGCTTCTAGGTAGATAATCCGGCTTAAACCTAAACAACAAAATTCTTATCTATATAAATGCATACTTAAACCTATTTGGAAATATGGAACTCAACTCTGGGGAAGAGCATCAAAATCAAAGATCAGAATTATCGAAAGGTTTCGAGCTAAATGCCTAAGAAACATCACAAATGCGCTCTGGTTTGTGACTATGCCTAATGACATCATTCGGAAAGACTTGGTCATCAAAACTGTAGAAGAAGAAATCAAAATGATACAACGTAACTGCAAAGAAAGACTTAAAAGACACCTTAATACATTAGTTGCTGTTCTGCTCAATAATCCCACAGGATCGAGGCTGAAGAGATTGGAAATTATGTCTTTACTTATTTGTTTGTTTTATTTATTTCACTTTTTTTTTTGAACTATAACTATATTCTTGTGTACTGAATTGTAATCATTGAATGTAGCTTATATAAATGAGTGCTGTCCATTGGGAAAGTTACTCGAATGTTAGAACAACGTAGTGTATAACATTTACTGAATGTCACTCTGACAGATTGTAAATAAATCGGACGTAAAAAAAAAAGATATTCCAGGGCGTAAAAGGGAGGTTCCTACTACAGTTGCCTTACTGGCAAGTCTAGCAGTAAGACCGAGATGAAACACCAGTTACCATCATCTCAACACAGTGAGTCGGAGGATCGATAACTACATTTTCTATAATTAAAATATTACCCCCGACCGGTAAAAATATGAAAAATACCAAATGTAGATATTTATCAACAGTTGGAAATCTTCAAATAATTATTTATTAATAAAAGCATATGTCTTCGTTTAATTTTCAAATATATTTACAAAAAATACGTTTGTATACATTCAAATAATTTATTCATTTGAATAATATCGAGCAAATATATTTACTTGAATTAAAAAAATGTTTCTTTCTTTTTAGTAAATCTTACTTAATCAACGAAAATTTTTTCTTAATTCAAGTAAATATTTACATAAATATTTAATGAAAAATAGATTATTTTCAGTGTATTCATTAACTTCAATTTAATTTATTCATAAATAAAAAAAAAACTTTAAGATACTACTAACCTTTAGAATTTTGAAAGAATCAAATTTGTTTTCATTTTTCAACTCCTTATACCTTTCAAAACTACCTCCCAAACGGTTGTGCAGAAATTCATGTTCTAGGCATGTTAGAACGAGTCGAAAAAACTTTAAACGCGTTTTTCTCAAAATGATGTTTTTTCAATTGGCGGACAGATTATTTTCCAATCTATTGAACCGATTTTAATGAATGACGGCTAGTTTTGTTCGTTAATGTGTCCTGTATGACAATTTACCACAATATGACCAAAAAGTAATAATAAAACATTTTTGTGAAGAAAAAGTCGTGAAAACACGGTCAATTTCGCATAAATTATTTCAAATATCCGCCATTTTTTTATTTTTATCGATTTTTTATTTTTATCGATTTTTTATTAATTGTGGTAAATTGTCAAGTACAATACCTTCCCTTTTAAAATGCCGTGTTTCGTTTTTTTGTTTCTGACTTGCCAATTTTGAGATAATCTGTCCGCCATCAGGCAAGTTCCATTTTAGGTGCTCGACTTTGACGCCGCCTACAGATTGCAAGATAAAGTAAAAATAAAAAATAAAAATTTTTTTGTGTTCTATAAAAAAGTTCTATAAAAAAGTCTCGTACTCAATTTCAATATCAGTGCTGAGAAAAAAAAATCTTTAAAATCTGCCTTTTTAATACGTTCTAAAGGTTAGTAGTGCCATAAGGGGGTGGGGGGCTGATTTGAACTGTTAGTATTTCAAAAATATTTTTATAGTTCAAAAATATTATATTTTGTAACGTTTTTGTATTTTCACATTGAGTGTTTCTTAAGATAGTCCGATAACATAGGGATAATATGAAATATTATGATTCGTAATAATGCAAATAACAAGTATACCCAGTTTTTTAATTAATATATGTCAGACATTTGCCGAGATATTAAGACCATAGTGACAGCGAAGCGAGATCGAAGCGAGACAACCTCGGGATCATGAATACGACATTCGATGGACTGACAATAATAGATGTGCACTTGTTATTTCCCACATAATGACTGAACAAGATGAAATTATCATCGATCAAACGGTTTAAAATGTCGTTAACTCGATCTATTATATACACTTACGTTTTTTTTTCTGTTTCCATAAATCTTATAACGTGCTCGAAAAATCGCTAAACTTTCATTTTCGCAGAACCGCGACGATTATTAGCGTTTAATAACGTGGTAATGACAGTGCCGCAACATATAAGAACCGAACATATATATTTATACATACGTCACTCAACGGAAGAGTGAGTTTTCACTCCAATCATTTTGCTCCGAACTTTCGATTTTCATCGCAGCCATAAGAAAACGTCGCTCCTCGACCGATAAGTTTCACTATAGGCGGCTGTCCCATATGCGAGCCCCATTCTTTCTCGAGTCGTTAAAGACGCGATGCTCGACCAAAATGCCCCGCAATAAGAAAAAAAAACAGCATATATATATACTTTTACGTTCGTATTAGTAGACGGTCTTGTTAGAAAGGCACGCGACAGTTCGTGTTTTCACAAACGAGCGGATGAAAATCGTTGCAGGATAGGTGGTACCGCGAACGGGTCACACATTTAACGACACCTTTCCGTCGACGGATAATTCGCGTATAATACACGACAATGAGTCGCCAATTTCCACATCCTAGTCACGGATTTAGCGCCCAATCGGTTGCCTATATATATAATACGCTCCGTCTCTTTCCCGCTTTCAGTGTACACGCGTTAATACCGTTATCGGCTCGTGCGAGTGGGTCAGCGGCACTTGGTCTATAGCTCAGTATGCGGCGTGTATCGGGTCCGAGGCCTCACAGCTGGGACTCACGGTGGGGCCTTTCCTCCTCTTTGGACCTTTTCATCGGAGCTGGTCTCGTGCGGTACCATCAGTAGCCACGAGCACCCGACGCGAGAATCATCTCGCGTCTAAGTCGTCCAAAGATCGACTGCCACGCGCGACTGCACAACCGCGGTGCATCGGACACCGGTGTTGACCATTCTTCAAATCCGGATATATTGAATCGCGAGGAAAACAATAGAGAAAGCCCTCTCGACTTGATTCGAGGAGGGTTGATTCGTCCAGGAGGGTCGTCGCAGTAGTTGCATCGGCCAACATGAAGATCGCCACGACGTTGTTTCTGTTCGTGGTCGTCGGTATGGGATTGATTGTTTTAATTGTTATCGATTTCGAATACGCTCGAAAGAGGTGGTTCCGAGAGGAGCTTCATATATATACATACATATACCTTATGGCAATGTAAAGATGCGACGAGACTGTCTCCACGTGACACGAGTCGGAAAAACGCGGAATTACGACCTACTTTACACGGTGCGGTGCGACGATTTCTGGTAGCGATGTGTCGATAACATCAAGTACATTGCCTTCTACATGTACGGAAAGGGATACCATCAAATCATTCATAAAATAGAAGGTGCATCATTCGTCACTTCAGATCATCCGGTCCAAACCAAGCCTTATCAGCTATATGGGTTTGACGCGAGAAAATAAAGGATACAGTAGAGCTGTCATTTTATCATTTTCAACTTGAATTCGTTGAACCCCTGGTAGAAACCTATCCAGTTTTCTGTTACACTGCCCAGTTACCTTATACCTTTAACATGGGAAAAAAGCAAACTGGATAGAAACTAGCCAAAAACTGGACGCATTTTCTACTAGGGACGCTTTAAAGTTGATAGTTTGGTTCTTTACGTATTATAAGAACGTATAAAGAATTCTTCAATTAGATCATCCTGGTCCTTGATTTAAAATCGACAAGTCCCAGCAAAGGAAAAAAAAGTTCAACAGAATAAGTACAAAAGTTATACTCTTATTGAAGCCTCGATATATCTAAGCTCATTTTTAAGTAAAACTTAAAGGGCTCTCTTTGAGTTTAAATAAAGAATCGATGCATGTAGGAATGGGTAAAGAGTACTTTTTGTACTCATTCCGTCCAGATTTTTACTCGTGCTGACCGGGTGAAGGTTAGATGATTACTTTTATAGTGAATTGGTAGATTTTTTGTCATTTCCGTCGCATCGAACAATCAAGTTTGTAATTAAGGAACCTCGAATGTAGAACGTTTAGCGACGTTCCAAGTGAAACTAAGACAATTTATTTCACGTTTTTCTCAGCCGATTCTTAATCGATTTTCCGTGAAATTTCTTCTTAAGTGAGTTTTGTATACATATACGTTTTATCTTTACTTTTTATTTGCGTGTAATTTTCAATATAAAAGAAATTGTACGAAATGCCGGCTAATGACAACAAATCAGGAAACCCAAGCACCAATGCGTAAACAGAATTGACCACTGTTTTTTTTTTTTTTTTTTTTTTAAGAGAATCTTAATTCTAACGATAGAATCGAAAAGTTTAGAAAAAATATAGAAAACAAAATTTTATTAATATTGATGATAATATCGTTGGATTAAAAAAAAGGGAATAAAGAATAAGCGCATATTTTTGTTTTTGTATTTTTGGAAACGTTTTATAGAGTCAAATTTCAAAATTCAAAATGGCGTTTTCAATTGTGATTTCTCCGTCCCCTGAATCTGTCGCGGTAAATTTTGCAATTAATAATTTTGTTTTCAACGGATTTTAAAACGGGTGAATTGGTTTTGAGGAACAGCCATTTTTGTATCTAAATATATATAAAGGGAAATGTCCAATAACATTTTTCAAATTATTAAAAAACGATTTTATAATTTAGTTTCACCCCCTGTAATATTATTCATCAGTTTTGAGACACCCTGTATATATTGCGTTTTTGCAATTAATCATTTATTTTTGAAGAAATTTAAGAATATATATATAATATTAAATTGCAAAATTGAAATATACAGGGTGTCCTATAACTGATGAATAATATTACAGGGGGTGAAACTAAATTATAACATCGTTTTTTATAATAATTTGAAAAATGTTATTGGACGTTTCCCTTTCTTTTTTGAGTTAATTAACTGTTAACATATAATATTTTTTATAATTCTAATAATTGTTGGATATTGTTGGATTTTGTGGTGATATTGGATAATATTGGACATATATAGCTTTTTCGATACCAGTTAAATCATATTCGTGCTTGACACCGAGAAATAGAATAAGGAAAACAACTAAACTTTTCTTTCGGGAGCGATGATGAAATCACTTCAGCGAAAAAAAGAATTTTTGTATGGTTATTTGTTATTGGATTGCATTTTCTCATGTAAAAAAGACACAGTGCAATTTTTGGAAAATGACCATTAAATTTGCCCCAATTTAAAATTAAAAGATCAAATTTACGAAAAATCTGTAAAAAAATAAGGGTTTTCCGATATTTTCGGGTATTTCTAATATATAAATTTTCATATATCCAAAATGTGAATAATGGAAAATATTCTTCCAATAAAACTGCACAGTTATTAAACCAGGAATATTTGTTTTATTCATTCTTAAATGAAGAATATTGTATGTTTATTACCTCGAAAATTATTGTTCGTACTGGATAATGTTATACAACAAAAGTTATGAAGCTTTATATTAGGGAAATATTTCATTTCTTCACATTTATCATGAAAATTCATATATTCCGAGACGCAGTATCGAAAGTATATCGGAAAAATTCTTTTTTCTACAAGTTTTTTATGTTTTTGATTTTTTAATTATAAATTGCGTATAAGAATTCATATATTAATAAAGGAAAAAAAAGAAAAGGTTTACGATATTCTTCTTTTTTTTTTTGTTTAATATGGGAAAAAAGCATCAAATCGAATTTTGGTAAAGAATTTTATCGTTTAAAATGGCGTGAAGAATCATCCTTTATATAGATATTTAATAAAATGATTACAAAGAATGTGATGACTACGTGATAATTGGCCCACAAGTAAAATTTAAATTATTATGTACCGAAACATGTTTTAACATGTTGTTATAATTTATAAACTGCAATAAAGATCTTGCAATTTAGTTTATTATGAAAATCAAAAAAAGTTGATCGTTCTGGATTGATTTGTCAGTCTATAGTTAATTCAAATTGTGCTTCTATGTTTACGCAAAATGTAATCACGCAGCCGTGATCGATGTCGTAAAAAGATAGTGCCAACCTTCATTCATTGATTATCGGTTATTTCAAACGTGCATACGCATTTCTATTCTCATTAATACTTCGAAATCAATAATATTCAAATAGCGATGAAAGTATGAGATTTATGAATAAATTAAAATTCATTTGCGTGTATACCCGAAACATTTTTATGAAATTCGAAAAAATTCCATTTTATAAAATTTTATTGAAATTCTTCATCCAGTAGACGAAATACAATATTCATTTAAATGAATGATAATTGAGTGAATAAATATTTTATAGTAATAAAAAAAAAAAATAATAATTTCGTCGAAGTGATTTCATCGTGAATGAAAATTTTTGTTGTTTTCCTTATTCTTGTTGTCGGTGTCAAGCACAACTATGATTCAACATCAGGTATTGAAGAAAACTATAAATGTCAGAATTTATTTTGTTTTTTTTTTAAACTTCACTAAAATTTCGAAAAACATTTCGTTTTTAATTAAGAATATAACTTTTAAATGGTGAAATCCACGTTAATTTAAGATTTTGTGACATTTTCAAAATTAAAAAAAAAGAAATATGCCAGAAAAATTATTGAAATTTAGTAAAAATGCAAAGTTTTGACTAAAGAAGAGATTAAAATATCTACGTTGGTTCTAATCATATTCTCTTGATCCAGTTTTCATTTTCATATTGTTTAATTTACTTTCCGAGTCCTGTCAACATTCATCATCAGCAATAATAGAAAAGCGTTATTAATTAAATCCATTTCATTTTCTCAGTGAAAGACTGGTCTAGTGAGGAAATTAATGCGGTAATGAATGTAAGAAAAATTAAGCTACTTTTTCTTTAACTGTAACGCTTGGCCTAGTCTTGGTCTAGACATTTCTGCCAAGGGCACTGCCGAGGAATTTTAGAATCATTCATAAGGAATAAGTGTAAAATGGCTTTTACATCAGATTATATGAATATAATTTTTATATTTATAAAAGAGGAGTCGAGAAATGTTGCACCGCCACGTGAATTATAGAGAACGTGTATATATAGATGATCATCGTATAAACTATATGTACGTTGAATATGCATGAATAACATTGCCATAAGTGTAATCTCAAAAACTTATATATAATTTATATTGATATCAATAGATTAAATGATATAGCAATAAAATGTAATCGTTTTATTGGACTTTTTCATTTTACTTTTATACGAGTTTCTCGTTAAGAGTTAGTACTCAAGGTAACAAGTGTACATATTAGTGTAATATACGATTTATAATATATTGAATTAACATTTTATTAGATGTATTCAATTTAGTTGAATTTTCTTAATTAAATCACAAAATTGGACGAATATTCTAAAAATATGTTAATTGCAATATACGAACAAGTTGGATTTACGGAACTTTATATATATGTATATATAAATTATTAGTGTTTTTTTTTTTTTTAATCGAGAAAATTTAGAATTTTCAATTTTATGTACATATATGTAGAGTGCTAAATGATGGAACGAACATTGCAGATATATAGTATATTTTATAATTATTCTAATTAATGTTTATATATGCATAAGAATGTAAATTTCTGGGATTCTACAGGTCGATGGGTATATAAAAAAAATGTATTATATTCACGATTATTCTGTGCTATTGATCTGACTTCTCAACTGACACACTTTTTACTTTCTTGTAACCCCTTGTAACGCCCAATAGATCGGAATTTTTAAACTTTGTTTTCAGACGATTCTATTTTATATATATAAAATCCGTCCTGTTGGGCGTTAATTAGTTCGTCTTCTTTAAGATTTCTCACTCTGTACTAACGACTTTTCATTTAGCTGATTTTTTATGATTTTGCAAAGATTCGTGTAAATATAAAGGAAGCATCGCGGATGTGGCTCGGCATTTTGATGATTATCAATCGTGCGAAATTGTTCAGTAACTTTTGCAAGTAAAACTAAATTTACTTTGATTCATGTAAGATGTGTAAAGATCTGGTACACAGTTAAAAACGAAAGATAAAACGGTAATATTTATTATTATGAATAATAATATGATCCATATGGTATTAACATGAATATTATTCATACTATATCAATATTGCAATTTATTTTAGAATATTGTAATGGGTAAAATGCAAACGTACAGTTTCGTTCCTCATCAAATATAGTGACTAATTTCTGTACAAGGGCAAATATCTGTTGTAAAGCAACAGATATTTGAGGAATGAACAGAAAATTTATGCAAAATTAAACGATTATTTGAAGTTACACGAAATCAATACTTCTTGAAATATTCACTCGTTCAATATTCTCTAAAATTTTACAGACTAACCGATTATCTATTTATTCAACAATAATGCATTTCGCTAAATATTTGAGTCTTATACCCGCAGGATTGACGAATAGTTAACGATATAGTTAACATTAATCATTAAAGCTGAAAATTTTTAACTGTGTTAGTTCAAACGAGAGTTATTGAATAAAAAACTATCAAATATTTTACTTACAAAAGAATGCTTTGCTTTCATTAAAAGAAAAATCTCTTTAGGAATTACACTTGGAATTAAAATATAGCAAAATAAGTCCAAAGCAACATATCATTGGCAGAGAAATACATAATAAAACGCGGTCGAGATTGATTATTAATATTTTTCGTATTCTCCATCGATTAATTCGACGTAAACAATCCAACAAACGAAAATTTATTGAAATAGATTCAGCAGAATCAAAAAATATTCATGTGTGTATATATATAATGCATTGAAAAGTATAAAATTTAATTTGTATTGATATTACCCATAAAAAAAGAAAAAATCTTATTCGAATGTATACATATATATATACACAATTCATTTATGACGTATTAGAATGCATATATATGTGTTTTTTAAGGGATAATATTTACAAATTAAATTTTATACTTTTCAATGCACTTGAATCTACAAAAATAGCGTTAGCAAATACGTTTTATACATTTCAATCCATCTTAATCTAGAATTAAGTAATTTTAACTGTGATTAATTACTGATTATGTTTGGATTAATGTGAATTTTAAGGTAATGAAATGAATTCATAGTCATTAACGTTGGATTCAAATGTACATTAGAAATGTATTATATATTTAGAAATATAATATTGTTTATAAATTTTATTTGTGTATTTAAAAACAATCGAATGTACTGAAGTATATATGTATTTTTTGTTTGTTTTTTTTTTTTTAATGGATAAATTATATATAAATTACATTATATGATTTTTAATACAATGACTATGAATTCATTTCTATACTTTGTAATTCATATTAATAAAAAATAATCATTAATTAATCATGTACAGTTAAAATTACTTAATTCTGGATTAAAAAAGATGGATTGAAATGAATAAAACTTATATTTGGTAACGCTAGGTTCAAATGCATTGAAAAGTATTGGAACGTATTTAAGTATAGACTGAATTCGTTTTTTGACTCTGTCGAATCCATTTCAAAACATTTTTGAATACTGGCAATCATTCACGAATAAAAATATATAAACGAAAGTGTTTATGTTATGCAGTAAATATATATTATTGAATTATTACCGAAAATTATAGAGACATAAATAAATAGAAAATTTCTGGTACTGTAAATTTTCTAGACTGTCTCAGACTGAAAAAAAATTGAGGTTAAGTAACTTTACGGTCGTCTTCTTGACGTAAGAATTTGTCTGCAGTCGCGCGCCGATCCAAAGAATCGAGCAAGGAGCACATTCGGCATGGTCGTTGAGTTTTATGAGACTAGAATATTCAAAAATAGAAATAATAGAATTGCACACGATAGATATCTATAACAATTCAAATTAATTTTCCTCTTCCTAATTTAATTTCATTATATTAATTGTTACAAATAAAATATATATATTTAGGTGTGTTATCCATACAATTATATTGAGACTATATACTTTACGGTAACATATCTGAAATTAATAATGTCCTGGTTGTAATGAAGCTCATTTATATGGATCTAATGTTTTGCGCTAGTTATATGTAATATTTTACAGAAATATGTAAATACATCAAATTACCGTTTTTCGGTAGAGAAGATCCTGCATACACTATAGGTAATTTAAAATTGCAGCCACCCAGTAATCGAGACTGAATTTAAATAGATTTATAATTTTAATGCATTTCAATACGTTCCTAGGTATTTTCACTCTTTAGGAGTGACATTTCACTCTGTTTGGAGTGTAAATTCTTCGACTCACCCCAATGTAGAGTGAAATTTCACTCCATGAAATTTAGAGAGTAAAAATAGCTCATTTTTTAATTTAAATGTTTTCAAAACGATTACAAAATATTTTCTAATATTTTATGAACTTTCAGATTTTACTATTTTACATGTTATTCATTTACTTACACGTCATAAATTATATATAAAATTAAATTGAAATGCATTCATATTTTAGATAAATTATTTTTAGATTTGAATGCATTCGAATAAGGATGGACTAAAATGACGATTTGAATGAATTTTTATAATCCTTTTTCGATTGCCGAGTATTATTGATCAGGATGTTACATTTTGGATGTTTATTACTCTTTAACAAATATATACGTTTGACAAGGACGTTTTCAAAACTAATATTCTAGTGGATGGAAGTTAATCAAAACTAATTGCATAATTAAGTTTCAGAACAAACAGTTGTATCTGATTTTAGTCTATGACGTTAAAAAATTCGCATAATGTAGAAAGTTGTGTACCACTTTTTTGAAAAAATACGTCATGTTGCATGAAAATGCATTCGTCTTGTTTTTTTTCTTCAAAATTTCATTACAAACGATACCAGAAAATAAATTTTCTTATCTTGTCAATTTCTTTATATATATAAACATCAATAGTCAATTTTCCTTAATTTAGTCAACTTATTTTCTTTGCACGATTTAACGGATGTTTTTAGTAACTTTATAAAAACGTAAAATGTCTTATCATAATTTCTTCATATTACGTTTAGATACTGTGATGTAGGATAATTACAAATTAAAATATTGAAAGTTCTTAAATATCCCAAGAACGTGCACTCTTTATATGTAGATGATTAAAATTTTCAAAATTCTAATACATCAAGAATAATACAAGAACTCAAAATCTGATCAAATAATTTTATATAACGTTCTACAGAACGTATTAATTTTCTTAACCGCTAAGTTTCAATTAGGTATATAATACTTGGTAATTACGGTTCTTGAACTGAGTGATTACTTTAGATGAAAAATAACACATTAATTACGTATTTCGGCCAAATATTGGGGCCCTCATCAGAAAATTTATTATTTCGCAAACATGAATGTCATTCGAAATAAGTCGGAAAATTCTACATTTTATTAATAAACCTTATTAGTATATGCGTAAGGGTGAGTTATCTCCATCCTCAAAATGGTAACTATTTGACTATGATAATCGCAAATGAAAAAATTTTTTATTTATTTATGTTCCAAAATATTTCGATACTGACATGTTGAATAGTAAGAACTTATATACATACTAATAAGGTTAATAATAAAATGCAGAATTTTCCGACTTATTTCGAATGGCATTCATATTTGCGAAATAATAAATTTTCGGATGAGGGTCCCAATATTTGGCCGAAACGTAATTAATGTGTTATTTTTCATCTAAAGTAATCACTCAGTTCAAGAACCGTAATTACCAAGTATTATATTATACCTATCTGATAAAATTTTTGTGTTTTTTTTTTTTTTAATGGGTAAAAAAGTCACATCTAACGATCTAACGATCTAACGATTCGTAGTCTAAAATTTGTATTGGACAGAATCCAGTCAAACACAAACTTAAATATTCTTTTATATATACGTTCCTCGTTTGTTAGGATATGGGATTAAATAAGGATGTATATTAGTTCAGGTGTGTGGATAGAATTTCGCGAAAACGTGATGATACCAATTCACAAGCGAAAACTATATCGTTATGTCACAAAATAACCCTCATCTCGATATATATATATATATATATGAACTATATATGATTGTTAGCTCTTTAAAATTGGCCTTAAGTACCATGATTTTTTTACGCTGGCAAATATCGAGTTTACGTATCTCGTTGAAGAAAGCATGCGTGACAAGAGACAGAAAAAAAATCGTCGTCAACGGAATCAGAATGCCGAACGTTGATTTCAGTTAGAAAGTGCGAAAATGGCAGTTTCCGGCGCACTGGGCACAGCCGAGGGGGATATATATATATGTATCCCCTATAAAAAATAGGACATGACAATATCGAAAGTCGACAATTATTATCGAATATACAAGTGCAGATATCGTCAATTAAAAGAAAAACGAAGGTCACTTATTTAAGAGTCGCTTGTCGAATGAAATCGAAACTATCGGGCGTATTTTATTATAATTGTATATACGGTCTTCAGCCGCAACGGCGACGTACTATTATTCCAGCAAACGATAACGAAGTGGGAACGAATTGAGAAATGTCAGTTTTAGGAAAGAAAACGAATTCATTAGGCATATAAGTGGACTAATAAATAAGAATATCTACTGTATAATTTAAATAAAAAGGTTTTTAATGCCTTGTCTAAATAGCGATTCGTCAGTTGTAATTTGAAGTATATATATACTTTTTTAAATATATTATGGAATTTGTAACATCCTATACCTTGTCTGAAGAAAGTGAATTAAAATCTGCCTATTGAATACTTCAACAAATAATATTACTTGTAAATAAAATGGTACGTTGAATTTTTTATACAAATTATTATATGTATAAATAAAATTCTGAAGAGGGTCTCAAAGATGACCGAAACGTAAAAAAAACGGGTTATACCAAAATAATCTTATCAAATATCCTAAAAAAGAAAATGAACAGGGTAAAGAAAAACAGAAAATTAAATTTCATAATAAATTTACATAAATTTTGAATAACTATACTGAAAAATCGCTTTATACTTGAACTACTTTGGTTGACCCTTTGGCGATTACGAGAATATATATTATATGTGTGTGTGCGTGTGTGTACTGTGTTGATGCGAATTTGTAGATTTATAAAATTTAAATTTGACATTTGTCAAGGAGGTCATGGAATGTCGAGTATTGTGTAAAAGCGTTAAGAAATATTGCTTTTTAAAGACTTTAAAGTGAGGACTATTGAAATGGAGTGGAACTATTGACACAAATGAGCTGACATTTTAACTTGCCTAGTTGTCGAGTGGGCATACTCTAAAAATGTCAAGTGAACAAGGATTCGTAAAATCTAAAATGTTCATGTTCTCTGGTATTTGCTAAAATGTACGCATATATATATATATAATTACTGATGGGTTTCATATATAAGTGTTTAAAGTTTATGCCTTTCTCGAAGTATAAATAAAGTTATTAATTTTTAAATACTGACCATCTACTCTATTAAAGTTATTATTCTTCAATTTAAATGTATCTGCAAAGTTATAAACATGATGCATTTCATTCTTCAAAATATGTAATTTTGATCTTGAAAGAGAGAGTAAATGTCACTCTTCTGGAAGAAGTGGTTAATATATGTATACTATCCGCCACGACAAAAAAAAAATAGCAGTTCTTTTATATAGAAACGATAAATTACACTTAATTTCAATGAAGACAATCTTGCAATCGCACGAGAGATGTAGCGTAAAATGGATGGTCAATGTTCCGTAAATCGAATGAAAGTCGATTGATATCGAATCTCTTACAATCGACAAAAGTATGCGGTGTGCATACAATTAAGGGCATTTCATCGAAAGCTCACCTACCTTCTGGGGAATGAGAACGTGCAGTTTACGTTTCAGTGATCCTCCGAGAGTTCGATGCGTTTCTTATATATATGTATATATACTTTTACTTTTAATGTTAACGGGAATCGTTACTTCATCGATTTCATTAGTATATCGGTCAAATGGAATTATTAGCTATTAAGATACATGTTTATGATTAAAAGTACGAAGAGTTCTGATCATTTGTTTTAATTATAATTTTTATTATGCATAGACAGTATATACAATCTGACACACACACATATATATATATATAGTGTTATTAAAAATTTTTTTGACTCAATTTAAATTATGTCAACTTGACTTAATTGTGTATAATCATTTATGTCTTAAATTTTATACATAAGATAAAAATTTAGAGGGCAAAATAGAATTTCAAGTACTATTGGACTATATATATATATATATATATAATTAAGTTTGTATTTGTGAAATTAAACTATATAGTTTACTCGGTCTTGTATGTTACAAAAACTAAATGCATTTTTTTTTTTTTTGGTCTCTAATATTGTATTCGAAAGTTACAGTTTTAAAATATCTGAGAGAAACCGCAAGAATTCTCAAGTACATTCTATGCATAGAATTACCAAATCCATCAGGAACTCCGAAAATTTCTTCGAGTGAAATTTCACCCTGCAAAGAATAAAAATTGAGCCACTCTTTTAAAAGAATGCATTTTCACTTTTCAATAGTGATTTTTCACTCATTATGAAATGTAAATTCTCCGATTGACTCGAAAATTGAATTAAATTTGATTTCAAAATTTGTGAAAAGTCACTTTTAAACAGCGAAAATTTAGATATAACAGCAAACAATAAGGACGAAAAATAAAAATAAGTTTACCAAACTTTCGCTTGTTTTTTAATTAATATATATTAAATTTATAAATGTAATTAACGAAATCAAATAATTTCGATAAAAAATTTAAAGATATAATTAATTTAATTTAATTAAATTACTAAACTATTTTGTACCGCGAACGAACGTATGTTGAAAATTATGAAAAACCTAAAATTATTTAAACTTTAAAAAGAATTATCTATTATTTATCTATTTATTATTATAAATTATCTATTTATTTTATCAGGAGAGAAAGAAACTTCGATTGTAACTCTTCCTATACGAAAATGTCCAAAAATTCGCGGATATTATTTTTTGAGAATTGGTCATTTGACATTTTAGCATATATACTGTGTATATATACGTGCTATATATGTATACATTATAAGCAAAGCTAAAAACAACATTTATACTAGAAACAAGTTTTATTTTTCATATCAAAGTGTAAAACAATGTTTTGCATTTTCATAAAATTATAAAACAATAATCGAAAACGATAGACTTAATAAATGATAAATTTTACAAAATTAAAGAAAATTATGACTTATAACAATTATATTTTACCAGAAAAAATGAACTATAAAACACTAGTAGAAAATTCCTCCAATTTCTGCAGATGTTTTCTGGACCACATGCTAAAAGTAATGGATTTCAGAAAAAATATGGTCTCATTTTTTTGTAGAGGAAGATTCAAGTCTGTTAATATCATTGGTAATAACAGATATATGAATTCATAAACATAAAAAAAAAAATTGTCAGCAATATGTATATACATATACATACATATTATTTTTTTCAAACAAGACAGACATGTCTAATTAATTCTCAACAGTCCAATCCTACAGAAAATACCGCTTGAATCATCATGAATCATCATATATACATTATAAGAATAAAGCAGGATTTCAAACAATACTACTATAGTATCTTATTGCATGTATGAAATTCCAAAACCAATCGTACACATATATATAAAAATAAATTTCGAACAGTATATGATTTCGATTTTAGTAAAACATTTTGTCGCAAACTTGGAAAGTTCTGTACAATTCGAATTATTCCGCTGAGGAATGGAGGACAGACTTTACGATGTGCTCGATTCTCATTTCTTCGAAAATATAAAGAATAATTGGCAGATTTTTTTTTTTTTTTTTTTGCCAAATTGAGCGAATACAGACTACAAAGAGTAGATCGAACGCATTATATACATGGCGAGCGTATATAATGGGATGGCCTTTTTCGGGATATACCTTTGAATTTCACCTACAGCCAAGTTGAGCATATATATATATGCGATCGCATATTGTGTTAGTTTTTAACCTTTTTCATTTTCTGAACAACGAAGACGGTCGTGCGGTCGGTCGTGGGCCGTCGTCATACGTTTAGTCGGCTTTTAAGTAGGTCACTAGGCTATGGCCCAATGGCACGCCTCTGATCCCAACAAACCACTGATGACCAGTCTTCAAAGAAATTCCGGAAGTTCACGTCTCAGACAAAATTCACGCATTAATAAAGCGTGTGAGAGGCTCGAAAAGAGAAAATCCTCTTTCGGGGATTCCCAACATCTATCGATGACCGACACCAACGTATATATAGTGTCTATATAGTATAGAACGAAGAAGATATTCTACGGGTCGGATGTGATTCTGAGAACGTGATTTAGAATAATTTTTTTAGTTCCTTATAGATCCCTGTCAAGGAAGTATGAATATATATATTACGTATAGAATCGGTGTATGACGTAGTAAGGGTACTATAATGATGATCTAAATTTTATTGTAAATAAGGAGCTTTTGAGGATCTCGTGAGTCACTACGCGAAATAAGAAAATGATATTAATAAAAACATTTTATTAAAATGTCGAAAACGAATGTATTATATTGTATTATGATTGTTTGAAAAAAAGTCAAGTAAACTATCTACGACAATTAATAATTATTTTAATTTGAGATCGAAATATATTATCTTATTGGCATGATTCCTCTTAAAGTCATGAGTTGTAGAAAGTGGTTTAGAAAGAAGGTTAAAACATATACTATCATAATTCACTTTGTACACATTATATACATTATCACCTCCAATCCATGCGGAGTTATGATTGAGTTTCAAGATTATCGATGTCAATGTATCATTTCAAAACAAAAACAATTAAATAAATGCTCACTGCGGTTCAATAAGTTGAGCCTATACCAAGTGTTTTTCTATTTTACTTTTACACGTATATATATATATAGGGCCCTGGTAGAAATGAAAACATTTCTTAGCCAATTCTTAGACAGTTCAGATATTTACCATGTTAAAGGTATAGGAGAAATGGATAGTGTAAGAAAAAAAATGCCCTACATATATATATTCAAATCGGTTCGATTTGAAATACTCCTTCTGGGCTTAAATTTCACGTTTAAATAGGGACTTTGACGAACCATATGGCTCATTGCGAAATTTAAAATGGTGGATCCAATATGGCGGTAGCACATCAACGATTATGCTCACTCTGCTGTACTAAATTTTCTCAAATTCGGTTGGTAATTGGTATTCGGCGTTTTTCGACATGGCTGTTATTGTTGCATAGTCAGAATATCAGAATCTAAGATGGCGGCTGTATATAAACAGTTATATGATTTTTTGAAATTGCCAAAATGCCTCCATAACGTCGTGAGTTATACGAAATCTGACGCAATGTTTTAGATAATTCCCACGATAGGATACTTATACAAACCGCCATAGAAAAGCCACTATATAATTTCGAAATTGTCGATTTTCAAAATTTCGGAATATCTCGATAACGGTGCATGATACGTGAAATGTTCACGTAATTCTTAAAGCAAGAGTACCTCTCGGCACGATACTTCGAACCCACTGTATACAGAATACAAAAATTTTGAAATTCGAGCAACACGTAGAAATGACCTTGATAAAACAAATATATACCGAGTTTCGTTCGACTTTATTCGCATTTTCATTTTTGGCATCCATATTGGATCCGCCATCTTGGATTCTGATATTCTGACTACGTAAACATAATCAGCAATATCGAAAACCTCCGAATAACAATTACCAAGCGAATATTTGAGAAAATTTAGTATAGCAGAGTGAGTATAATCGTTGATATGCTGCCGCCATATTGGATCCACCATTTTAAATTTCGTAATGTGCCATATGATTTGTCAATTTAAATTTAAATCCAGACGGAGTATTTCAAATCGACATTTTCATAATTTTCGTTCAAATAGTAATTTGTTCATCCTTGTTTTTTTTTACTCTTGACGCCATATTTAGTCGGCCATACTGAATTACAAAAACCGCCCAACTGTTCTGAAAACTAGATAAAATTTCAGAAATTTCAAGCCTAAACACAATTTTTTTGAAGTCAAACCAATTTTGGAAAGCAGATGTCCGGTTGATCTTTTGAATTTGCGGCAATTTGCTAAAACGTTTGAGTTTAACGAAAATTATAAAAAATATGTATAGGTTGTTTTCATATCTACGACTTTTTTAAATTAAATCATATAATCTTGCTTCAACCAACCAATAAATATATCGAAAATATTTAATAAAAATTGTTATTATTTAATGAATTTATACAAGATGACAACGCATATAACGAATACATGAGTCATATACATAAAAATAATTATCACTGATGAAAAAGAAAATAATTAAGACGTTTAACATTTTTTTTTCTAAAAAAATTCTCGATTTAACATTGAATCAAATTAATTTCTTATATTGCTACTAGAAAAATCATATTTTATGCTGATTCGCAATAGTGAATGAATTTTGCAACTACGACCATCACATATCATTAAAAATCATTACATGGACTAAAATCGAATTGACCTCTGCTCCGTTGGAAATGGATAAGTGCTACCGACTAAGTATATAGATATTTTCTTTTAAATTACCTTTTACATCATTTCGAAAAGTACATATACTATCTATACAATTTTCTGTTGAATTGTTCAAACAACATTAATATGTGCCACGCGTAAACAAAAGTACAACAATTATAATATGAAATTATAATGTACACGTGTAAAAAATGCAATGTGTGATGGTGTGTGTACCGTGATTGTACTTGAGACTTGAACGTGTACTGCAAATAACCAGTTTCACTCTTGAAATAAATAATGAACAGTAACACTTGTAAAATGACTTAGTTTTATTGCGTGTCACTTGAAAAACATCTGGCACTTTTCGTACGCATGCAATGACATTATAATATATATGTATACCGGCTGGTCACTTATTGCGTGCATTAAAAATGTGGACAAGTTCATGTATATACGTGCCGCATTCATATGAAGATAAGGATGTGGAAACCAGAGCATTGCACATCATGTCCGACTACTTTTCCCTTCGATGGCATCGCGTCCAGTTCGGCGGCAAGGTTCATTTAGAAATAGTGTTCTCTTAAATTCCAAGATTTATCGAATCTCTGCCATTTTCACAATACCAATTATTGTAAAGATGAAGTAATATGTTTTTACTTTTTATTTGTATTTTTAATTTTTTTGGTAATTTTATAATATCATTTGCGAAAAATTTATTTTCTAAATAAATTATGGAATAAATATTTTCAAGTAAATTAAAGAAGTGAAACTGAATTCATCTTTCAAAAAATAGACCCATCATGGCTCTCTCAGGAATAACATTCATTATTTTCTTTTTAAAGGTGTAGTAAAATTTAAGGTCTGAAATATTAAAGGCCAGTTTTATTTTGACATCAAAATAGAGTGAAAATGTATCACATGGGGGCAATAGAACTATAAAATAAAAAAAAATGAATATTCCGATATAATTAGGTGGCATTTGAAATAACATTTTATCATTCACATAAAAAAAAAAATTTGTAATCCTCATTAAAATTTGACTATAAGAAAAATTTAATAGTTATGTATAATAAAATGAGGCATTTTTTGTTTTACTTTAACTCGCAGTAATTTGTTGTCAACTATTCTATAAAAAAAAAAAAAGAAGAAAAACATTCAAAAGGTATATAGTTGATTTTTCAAGTAAAAGAAAAGGTGGATTTCGAGTAGAAATTTTTCAACAGACTACACATTTTCGATATAAAATACGAGTTGAAATTAAGTTAAACGAACAAAAAATATATGGCGGTCGCGAGTTCAAGTTAATGACAGACCATTTAGTGAATTTATTTGTACCCTTTAGGGGTTACAAGTAAGACCATGAAAAATTGTATTTTATTTCTACATTTGAAAATAACTAAAAATACTGTGTTTCATATTTTACTTATCAGTACTTCAATGTTTTTATCACAGTTTTTAGTACTGCTGTAAGTTCAAAAAGAGCCTGAACATTTGAAGAAAATGAGGAAAAAATTGTAGCTTGAAGAAAAAATAGCTTTTTTTGTCTCAATAAATTGGAAATTGTCTCAATAATATCGAAAAACTTGAAAAATATCGAAATCCAACTTTTCGTCAAATTTTAAAAATCAGGTGTAGGGCAATTTTTTCTCGTATTCTAAATAGCATAGATCGATAGAGGTCTCAAAAGTAGTATTTTTTTTTTTTTTTTTTTTTTTTTTTTTTTTTTTTTTTTTTTTTTTTTTTTTTTTTTTTTTTTTTTTTTTTTTTTTTTTTTTTTTTTTTTTTTATTTACCTGCATTTTTTATTTTATATTATTGTAATATGCAACAGTGTCCTGATCATTTCACGCAAATTGATGGATCGTGAGTATATGAAAATTGTCTGCCAGTGACCAAAATATCAAATTTAAAAAACTCAAGTTTGTTATACTTGAATTTCGTTTTAAAAATAAATGAAAGAAATCAACCTTTTAATCAATATTATTTAATTTAAAAAAAAAGTAAAGGGTGGAACATGTATATATATATATAAATGAGAAGTGATAGCACAGGGTATCGTGTACAATAACGAGTCTATTCCGATGCCTTAAAAAAACGGCCTTTCCAATTTGGTTCTAGGCTGCACGTGGCGGTTGTCGTTAGAAACGTGCGTTTTGGATTCGGACTTTGGTTTCAAAATTATCTGCAACTTCAAAAAGTCGGGCCTTTTTCGAGTTCGAAATTTAGGAGGAGTCAAGGGTCACTTCGGATTCGGTGAGTGTCCGACCGAGCCAAACATTGCGATGCTCTTATTGCATTTTCTTTAATTACTTATCTCTTATTGCATTTTCTTTAATTACTTATCTCTTATTGCTTGCGATTATATACACGCACTGCTTTTTGCAAACATTTATTACTCTTCTCATGTATTAGTGGGTAGTTTGGTGAGTCTATTCGCTTGTTGGCCTTCAATATATACTATATTTATCTTTTCTGCACGATTACTAACAACAAATATAGTATTAATATGATTTTATTTCACATGTATATTAGGATTAAGTATGTATTTTCATGTATTATATATATATATATATATATTTTCTTTTATAGAACCAGTAAGTACAGAGAAAAGGTTGACTGTAATTATTTTATTATAAACAAATTATAATTCATTAAAACTGGTATTTTCAAAAATTTCGTAATATTTGATATTATTTGCAGATGTTGCCATTTTTTTTCAACTTGTTTAACATTCAACGTTGAAACCGACGACTGTCATTTTTTTTATGACACATATTATAAATGTATTAAAAAAAAATCTATAATTAAAGATGAATTTCATCTTTTTACAATTCAGAAAAACATTGTAACAGTATTCGCACATTACAGTAATTGTAGGATTGTGCAAGGTAAAAGCCATTTTTTGGTTCATTTTTATCGTGCTTGTTCCATTTATATACAATATTTACATTTGCGTGCAAAATAACGTGAATCAATTAATGCTAATCGTTTCACTACTGCAAAAATATGCATTAACAACAAATATTTTTTTAATCTTACGAAGAAGTATTGACAATAATTGTGTCTATTTATAAAATATTTATTATATCATCACGTGTATTGTAATTGATGTGGATAAAATAATACTTTTCGTCCGTGATTTCTGTTTCCTATGTGGAAACTTTTCTTTATATAGATTTAAATATTTGGTATATGGACCAAATTAAATATATAAAGACAATAATGTCGTTTCAACCTTAATGTAGGTGTCTTTAGTTTATTACTTCGACCCTACCGTAGGTTGGTTCGAAGTATTGAATTTGATCACTCGACAAAAAAAGAAAGTGAAATTTCTTCTTAACTTAGAGTCGATTCGTTTTTGAGACATATATTCATTTTTAATTTTTTTTTTTTTATTTTTGTAAATAAAAGAAAAGTGTATTCATTATGTGTATATTGGTAATCAATGCTAAGAGCATAAAAATTTAAATGTTTAATAACGAAAAATAGTTTTCTGTTAAATTAGATTTTTTAAATCTTACATTTACAGAATGTGGATTTTTTGTAATAAAGAAATTTTCAATTTGTTTTCTTTTACAATCTTATATTTCTGTTGCTAAAATGTTTATGTTATCATAATTAAAATCATGCCCATTATTTCATCTATATGTATTGTTAATCCTGTATATTGTGCTTCATTTCCTAAAATGTTTGTTTTATGTTCTTTTATTCTATCTTTTAATTGTCGTTTTGTTTGTCCTATATATAAACAATTATAACATTTTATTTCATGTACCACTCCACCTAATAGCATTATTTTTAATTTGTCTTTAAATGGTTTTATTTCTCCTACGTTGGTGTTGAAGGGTTTGTACACGATTCGTATATTGTTATTTTTTCATAACTTTTTTAATTTTGTCAGAAATTCCATCAATAAAGGAATACCAACATTATTTATATAATGATTATTGTGTTTTAATAATATAACATATTTAATAGTGTCTTAATCAACAGTTAATACTTTATACTTTCTACCTAAAATAAAATTCTTTCTCTTGGAGACATTGACTGAGATTTCGTCCCACTTTAAATGCGAGCTATACGTCACATATACACACTTGTCTTCATGTAATCGTGATGTTCAATCCAAGTACATGTCAGTTCATTCATATATAAAAACTTTCACTCGAATTGTCTAAAAGTTGAAAAGTACGAAATGACGTAATTAATTCGTCAGACATAAATTAGAAATAATGTCTCAGTAAAAACGTCCCGTTATATTCCAGCCAGTGCATTGGATAAAAGTCAAGACTTTAAGATTGGAATGAAATACTCGAACATCTAGTAGTAAACCGTAAACTTTCGCTTAAAACTTTTCGATAGTATTATTTAATAAAAATAATAATTTAACTTCATTATAGTAAATATACGTTCGCTGTAAATTGCTATCTAGATAGCTTCCAAAGAGTTACTTTTTATTTATAAACAACTTTGTATTTTTAGTCCTGAGTTTTTAACGACTATAAATGTGAAGTCTCACCGAGATTATACGGATCAATTTAAGATTCGGTATATAGATCCAATTTTCAGATATATTTAGGAAAAACAATGATAATAATAATGCGCAATATGCCGCAGATCAAAATGAAATCAAGTGCGGAATCGATTGTGAATGTATATGGAAGAAGTGGGGGACCTTGATGGGCAATGTTTTTGCGATGTTACCTTACATCAGAAGTCAAGAACAAATGGCTCATTATTTATGTCATTATACAATGAACACCGTGTCGAACTCCGGGTCTTGGACGGTAATGAAAAAATAAATACATTTTTAGACACAGGTTGCTTTGAAACGCTACATTTTGTAATATATATAATTATAAATATTGACGTCATTGCAAGATTAAAACAAACCGTTCAATTATCGAATGATCTTTTAATTAATGGCCAATTAAAAAAGGAATTCGGAAGATGCGTTGACATCAAAGCAATGCCGACTTATAATCGACTGTCAATTTTGACCTGAATTTGGGACTAAGTTTCGACCTACAAAATGTATATAGGTATGCCCACGTGTCTAAATTAGTAATTCGTAAAATGGAAATGAGGACTGCAAATTCATTAATTAACTGTTATACCGGCTAAAATCGCCAATTTAGCAATTTTTAAGGTTATGTTGACAGTATATGTAGGAAACGTTTCTCAATACATCTTTAATTTCCAATTATACTAGAATTCCTTGCAATATATTTGGGATATAAATATAATTATGTATGTCCATTAATGCATTTGCATTTACGATTTTCGGAAGATAATATATGAGTCGACGTTTACGTTGTTTATTACAAAAAAAAAAATCACTATATATATAAACTGTGAATAATTTAAATAAAAGTATTTTCTGTAACTTTTCTGCGGAAAGTTCGATCGGACGTCAAAGTGCACTCTCTACAGTTGCCTAACTTGTACTACTTCGGGAAGCATGATGTAGTATTATACTTATATTAGTATTATGCCACTAAAATATATATGACGTCTCTTTTATACATAATATATAGTTCAGGACATCAGAAAATTTTGTAGTTTTTTTTTTAAATGACTGCACTCTTCTCAAAAATCAAACGTTTAATGTTTATAATTTTTTTTGTTTAATTGTTTTAATACTATTTCGGAAACAACCCATTATAATGTATGAATCACAAAAAATGTTACTACGTTTTTGAGGCCATTCATTTTAATGAAATCATCACGATCAGTTCGACTCGGGATCAATTTTCTTACATTTTTTAGGCGAACCACTTAAAAGTGTAAAATATTTATTTATATACTGCTGTTTTGGTAAATATAAATTAAAAAACACGTTTTTTACTGATTTTTTTTTAATTATGATCGACTTTGTCCGAACATTTTTATTTTTTACTTAATACGGTACAAAATATATGTTGTTCGAATTTTTACTTTAAAAATAA
The DNA here is from genome assembly GCA_030522945.1 of Trichopria nigra. NCBI lineage: Eukaryota > Metazoa > Arthropoda > Insecta > Hymenoptera > Diapriidae > Trichopria > Trichopria nigra. The sequence goes on from JAPYZR010001908.1 coordinate 26,525, forward strand.
GAAGGTAGTTACGTCGGCATTTTCTTTTATATATATATATATATATATATTTATATTATTATTTAATTTATATATATATTTAATTTATATATATAATTTATATATATATTTTTTAACTTGTAAAAAAATAAAACATGAATAAATATTTTGCACACTTTTTAATAGTCTTGTTACGTAGAGAGTACCGAAAAACATAAACAAAAATATTCCAAATCGAACTGATCGTGATTTCATTTAAATTAATGGGTTCGGAAACAATGTATAACAATTTTTGTGATTCATGCATTAATGGGTTAACGCGCGTCAATTCGAAAAAGTAATTCATGCTAGAAATGAAGTTACTATTTCAAACTTTCGATTCGCATGTTTCTTAATTTTTAATTTTTTTTTTATTATTTATATACCTATATTTTCACAAACTTCTTGAATGTGCTTAGGTACTTTTGTCATTTCGATTGAATTTCATAAATTTTATCGTATAAATAATTCATAGATCAAACGAACTTACCTAAGTGAAGTTTGATCCGAATTATATGAAGACTCGTTCGAGATGATTACAATGTAGTACTATTCGTGTTAGATTAG
>JAPYZR010001909.1:0-27430 GCA_030522945.1 Trichopria nigra
GCTCGGAATTACTTGAAATTTTCACACAATATTCCTGAAGAGTTATACTATAGAATACAAAAATAAAAAAAAAATGCATTTTTTGACCCACGTAACCCCATAAAGTGAAAAGAGGAGAATTATCACTTCTGGAAAATTTCACCAATTCAAGAGAGTGGCTTAATTTTCGTAATGAAGTGAAATTTCACTCCAAATAATGAAAGGGCTTAGAATTTTAATTGTAAGAAATTTGGAGTGAATATTTAAACTATTATTAATTCAAAACTATATAAAGGTTGGTTTGTAATCTCATTCTGGCTTCAAAACAAATTTAAACATTAAGAATCAATTAATTATATTTTTCATGTTTTGCAGTAGTAGTCTCTCAAAATAATGCGTTAACTTATTCTTCAAATTAAATTCTCTTACAGTGCTATATTAAGTTAAATTTCGCGATTACAAGGCATCGAGAGCATAATCGCATATATGAAAAGTAGAATTTAATTTTTTCTGATAAATTCTAATTTTTCCAATTGTGATATTGTCATCTGATATCAGGTCGATTTCGATGTCGACCGCGGATACGTCGAATTTTTACATGCAACATTCAATGTAGCGTCTTTATAATAAATGGCATAGGGAAGTGGCAAAAAAGCCTATGTCGACATTTCACAGAAACACCGAACAGTAAAATATTCAAACTAAAGAATTACAGCTCTTATATAGAATATATACTATATACTATATAATATATACATATTTAATAATAATAATAATATCGACTTTACTACAATAATGCAGACATAACCATAATAAATGGCGAGTCACTGCTTTAAAATTATACTTTTTAGACAGACCACTTTAAGGCACCGTTTTAAAAGAGGGAATTTGCACTATTCATGGGCGAGATTTCACTCCTTCTAAATTGTAAATTGTCCGACTCATTCCAAAAATAAATTCAAATTATGTGAATCAAAAAAGAGTGAAAATGCATTCTTTTGAAGAGTGGCTTAATATTCATGTCAAGATTGGTGGTGTCTTCCTTCTAAATTTTCTAGAAAATGAGAACTGCAGAACTCTTGTAAAGGAGTGAATTTGTCATTGTTTCTGTGGTGAAATTTCACTCTTTTTAGTGAGTGAAATAGAGAATTGGCACTACAGTAAGAGTAAAATATCGTTTTTAAAGGAGTGAAAAGTTAACTCTTACCAAAGAGTGGCTCAATTTATACTACTAAATATTTAAAGAATTTCTATTCGAAAAGGTTACACAAGTTACCTGACACTAGGTACATATCTTTAAATACCAATAGAATGTATATACGATCGATATATTATGTACGATCAGTTTTTGTATCGGTAAATTCTTCAATTTACATTGTTTTATTCAAAAGACTTAAAATATACGTCTTTTTCCTGTAATATATTTACAAATGTCGTATGAGATACTAGGTACATTTTTTTTAAATACCAATAGAATATATACACGATCGATATATTATGTACGATCAGTTTTTGTATCGGTAAATCCTTCAATTTACATTGTTTTATTCATGACTTAAAATATACGTCTTTTTCCTGTAATATATATATAGGTTATGATTTTTTTTGTTCACATTTTATGTTCTATTTTGCAGTTTTCCTTCCTCGTATCTCTTAGAAAAATTACCTATACATATATACTGTATATCTTCCAAACAATGTTTTATGTATATTCCCCATAATTACTATAAAAAAATGATCGCTGCCGTATTACGCGTATTAATAAGTGTCATAATTTCCAAGAAGGCTTTACAATGTAACGTTTTTAATTTGTTTACATATGAGAAATTAAGAGTTTCCCCAGAATTGGTTGCATAAAGATGTGTACATATGTACATTTTAATTCTAATCATGGAATTCGATTTATTTCGAATTCATTACGCTATAAAACTACGAGCACATAACATGTCTGGTATATGCGATAGACAAAAACTGGTTATCCTTAGTAAGCTTTTCATTACACACTTCCTTTTAAACGTAAAAATTTTGTACAGTTAATAAATCGTAAAACAAGATTACCGTGATTATGGTTTGTAATTTGTCTGTTATCTATAATGTATATCTATTGTAATATAAATAATATTAATAATTGCAATTTATATATATATATATTATAAAAATTTATATAATTTATGTATATTTAAATAAAATTGTATATAAATTATGTACATATACATTTATTTATATAAAATAAACAAACAAAATTCATAAAAAAATGTACTCATTCGTTATTATATATAAATTAAATAATTGTACATGTCTATTTTATGAATGACAATTGCTGTATGAATGCAAACACCTATAGACACTTTTCAGTGTCTATAGATGTTTACACAATGCTTACACGAAAAATTAACAAAAAACATGTATAGTGCTCTTCAGTTTCTCAACAGGAATCGATAATTCGAACCATTAAATCAATTTTAAATATTTTTCAACGTTAAATGTATATAATCGACTCGTGTTTGAATATTGAGAAACGTCAGCCAACTAGTGTACCAATGAGTATACTAATGTACCAAAAACATTTGCAATGCTACCGATACGTGCGAATAAGTGGTCAGCAATAAAAAATATCTTACGTATATATTACGTCATATATATATATACAAATATATGTATGTATATAAAGTAAATATTTACCATACGACTCGTATGAAAATTTCGAACAGGCCGGGATATACGAGATCATCTGAGGCAGCCAGCCACTTTCGACCGAAGAGTTTGAGCGCTGGCATCCTCCTGAAATAAAAATTGAAAGGTTATTGATAAAAAATATCGTTACTTTTTATCTACTTTAATATATATGCTTATTATTTGTATATCTGTATATTTCTATTGTAATCATTAGTCAGCATTGTGTATACTTTGTGTATAACGTCTGGTAAATTATATACATATATATATATATACTCTTACAACCAATAATATGGTTATAAGAATGAAAAATTATCGTCGCGCGAGATTCATGTAATATAACACTGTTTTATACAACGGTGATATAATCGTAATGTAACAATTATGAAACGCACATTATATCACAGACTCATAATATGGATATATCGCCATTATGAAAGTTTACTCGAGTGCGAACTGAAGTTACGTCGTCACAATTGACACAATCTTAATATATCATCAACTATACTTCAAGAAAATCCTACATTATAAATATTATAAATCTAGAAGTGATCCAAATAGTTAAGCTCTCGATTAAAAAAAAAAAATTATGGTTAGGAAATTTGTGGGAAATCGCAATTCAAATATTGTCAGTAAAATAATGGAAATTACTCTTATTTTAATTTCTTTTTTTTAATTATTTTTTATCATATTTTTTTGTTTTTTTCTTACAGGTGAATTTATAATTATAGAATACAAAATCATTGGAAAGATACATAAATTATTAAAAAGAGTCACAGCCTAGTTTGCACGTGAAAATATAATCAATGAAACAGTATAGGAACTTACACGATGTGAGATCGATATCATTGTAGTTTAATCTCACCGACGAAGGCAGTAGATATAAGTGATTTAAATTGGATTGCATCCTCGATTCGTTGCGTGGAGGGAATTCGTATATAATCGAACTTTAATTGCAGCGAATACCTGTGCGTTTCGACGAAGATTTTTTTTCTTCCACTTTTCGTCGAGATTTCTTTGCAAAGGTCGCGATTTTACGGCTGCACCGACATCTTTCCATGATTAATAATTATCACCCTAATCAGCGACACGTATGCGCGATTAAGAAAGACGAAAGATCTGAAAAAATTATCCGGTGATCAGCAGAACACGTGTAGTACTTTTTTTTTTTACTCTTCGCCGTACGTCAATCATTTGAACGTGTGTAGGTAAAATTTCAAGAAGTTAATCACCTCACGTGAATGAAAAAGAAACGCTACCAAAGCGAATTAATATTTTTTCTGATCGTTGCAATGTCACTGTAATTTAATCTATTTTTAAATAAACCTTTGGAGTAAGTCTCTTAATTTTTTATTGAACCTGTTGCAATTCGATATTGGTGTCTAATTGCACTATCCAATTGCGAGTTTGCGGTCACGATTGCGCAAGTAAAAATAGTGAACGTCGCGTGAAAATTGATTGAATTCAAATACGTTTAATCATGGCCCAGTTTTTGTTTCCTTCGCAGGAATCAATGTCGTTTCAAAAGTGTCCCAAAACAAAATGAAAACTATAGATTTCAGACAATTTCCTATATATATATTATTTTTTCATGTTGGATTCTAACTTTTGTTTATAAAATGGTACGATAAACCTATTGTTTATTCTGAAGTTTCTCTTTTTTTTTCATTTCCCCGATAAATCATAATTTGCGATTTTGTAATATTTGTTAGAAACGTTATTTTTATTTTATATTATAGTACTGACTCGTGAAGGTTATAAACTATTAAAATAAATAAAATTTCAAAATGATTTAAGTTGTCCAAAATTCGTTTCTTTAAACTTACATTTCAACATATTACGTACACTGTAAAAAAAACTCTCAGTACATGCACATTATTAAGTATAATAATCTATATCTATATATATATAATGTCACAAAAATTAAGTGTACATTAAATGTAAGAGAAATTTCATGACATTTTTAACAGTGCGTACACATATACATGCTTAAAACTGTCTGTTGAAAGTGTCAATTGAATGAGCAATTTCAGATTATTTCATCTCTTTTTTTTTTGTACTTTTATTCCATTTAAAACCGATTTAACCCTCTGTTTTATGTCATATATGTAAAATGTAGAATGGTAATAAACGAGCAACGACAAATAAATGAATTTATGTTTCATTTTTCGAGAATGATTACTCCTTGCCGATTGGTCAGTTTGTCGCTGTTTTAACCTCGCATTTTACACAAATTGCAGGAAAAATGTAAACCTGAATGCAGAAGAAATCGTCTATTGTAAAATGAGAGAAACTTAAAGTGACAAACTTGTGTATAAAACGCAAGAAAAAAGCTCTGTTTCAAGATTTCCTTCAAATAATGCAAAAAGCATAATATGTCCATGGTTGATACATCTTTGTGGCTTATAAACTCAGAAAACAAAAATGTAAATAGCATGGTAATTTCAAGAAGAAGTAATGCAATAAAATTTCCTAAATATTTTAACTGTCACATGCAACAAAATAAAAGTTGTGTTACTTTGGATAAAATAATATCCCATATATAGACACGGATTAGTACAAGTTTTCTTATAAAAATCTTGTCTTTGTTATTGAATTGATTAAAAAATACAAATTTTTGTTGCCTAAATATGAAAAATAATTTTAGTCTAAATAAATGTTTGTCAGATTATTTAATATAGAACTAAATTAATTTCTAGAACAAAAAATGTAAGTATATATTCTATAGAGATATATAAAGAGAAAAAAAAAGAGAAAGAAACGAGAAAAAAAGAAATAAAAAAGACTAAAATAAAATAAAATATATATATATATAAGATTTCAATTTTAAAACACTGTGGATGAATATAATCACAAAGTTTAAAGCAAAGTCAAAGAAAAATACGATAACGATAACGAAGATGTAATGAAAATCATGCAATAATTTATTGACGATATATATTGTTGTATTCTTGACGTTAATCAATCTTATACTGCAAAAATATCAATTTCAAGGAGTATATATATATATATACACTTTCTTTATTATATATAAAAAACAAATTGTAAATAATATTGACCTCTACATATTCAGTGAGCTTATAATTTAACACGTACTGGCATTTATTTTAGTGGAGACCGTAATAACGTAGTAGGCCTATTGCTGAATATTATAGAAATGGAAAGTTTCGACATTCGCCCCGTTTTTATCCACGACATTGAGCATTTCTTAACTTTTAATATTCCACAGGGAAAAAACAAAATGGTTGGATGTTCTATACTATAATTATATGTATTATAATTATATATGGAATATGATTTTAAGTAAATTTCTTAATTGGTATATACTATTTAGGTAGTCGATTTTTACGGCTATTTTTTAAAGTTAAAAGCTTGCCCACTTTTTAAGACTGTAGGATTTTAATGGTAAAATATACTAAAATGACAGCTGTACCCTATATTTCGTTTTTTTTTTATATATACGTGATTAATTGAAAACTAGTATTGAAATAATCTTAAAGTTTCAATTGTTCACTGAATTGTTTATATTGTACAATATCCACACGATATCTAAACATTAAAATATATAAATTTCTATATAAGAATTTATGTAAATTCAAAATATACCTCTTTTAGTCTGAAAAACATATCGTGAAGATGGAACAACGAGCTCGATACGTGTATATTATAACGTGTTCTTTTTACAACTTGCAAAGACCGACTAGTATGATACGCAATGTTTTTACTCAGTCTATACCCTAGTATCGATTGTACTGTTCACGTAAAAACGTGGAAGACGGTATCGTGTATGTCGTATACAACTGTGCAAATATATCACTATAGCATGTAATTTACAGTTCGTGTGCACTTGAAACATCAACGTAAACCACACACATACGCACATGCACACTTATATATATATGTGTAAGTTTAAATACATATATCTTGTCTTTGTTAAATATATATTATTAATATTTGCAAATAAATTAAACGAAGAATTTACGGGAACCATCATACCCTAACATCAGCACGACTGTATATGAATTCTTATGTTTTTCATTTAAAATACTGTATATACAACTTCTCACAACGCACGTGGATATCCTTAGGATATCCTGAGATTCCTGAGGATATCCCGATGCGATATTCGGGATATTCCTCAAGGAATTCTTTGGAAAATTATGAGGATCTTCGCATAATATCGATATAATATCGTATCCTTTGGAAATATTTTCCTTATTGTGAAATGTTGCAATGATTCTATATATAATATTCTAATAACGGTTTTTGAAATGTTTAATAGCCACTTTAGCATTGTAAATATAATATAAGAAAATGACAACAATTAATATTTACCAATGATTAACTTTCAAAAAGCATTTTAGAATAATTAAATAAAATTGCATTTTAATTACCACTGTATTAAAATGTCCAATAAGTTTCATCTGCAGAAATGCGATAGTAAAACAAACATCTGGATAAAATATAGTTGTAAAGAGTACAGTGTAGGAAATTAATTCAATGCTTCCTAAATGAAGCATTGAATTAACAATTAATAATATAAAATATACTTGAATGAGTATTTATAGTTAATAATTTCTCGTTACTTCGACAACAATATAGTCAAATATGATGGCAGTTGAATAAAACAACTTAATGTAACCAAATTAAAAACTGAAAAGTAAAGTAATCAAATTTATAAACAAGCGGAAATAATGTGAACATATCACATTAATATCGAATTAACTAAATTTAAATTCTTTTTGCCACTTTGTAAACTTTATATACAATATATAGTATATAAAATAATATGTGCACGAGACTTGATGCATATGATGTCTGTGAATGATGTGTATACTCGATGACGTTTACATTGAACGTGTCGTGCTTAAATCATAAATATTACACGATTCTAAACAACATTTAAGTACTAATTGCAACACCTGAAATAATGATTGTAAATAAGAAGCAGCATTGCGTCAAAAACGAAAAAAACTGGTATATCGTTAAAAACCTATGACGAAGAAGATCTCCAAGTACAAGCGACTTGTATATAATACGTTTGAATTTGAATCATCGAGGGATCATAAGGCCAAATCCGATCTTTATTAATCGGCAATGAGTAGAATCGTAGTTGCAATAGATGCTTACTAACGATATTCCGAAAGAAAAGTCGAACAAACAAATAAAATTTCTTTAACGTATTTCGAAACGTAACGAATTTTTTTTTGTTTTTCAAAACCCCATTTAATTTATTAATTTTTTTACTTACGCCTCAGTAGTATAGTAAACATTATCTTATCATTGACGATACAATACAAAAATTTGGGAAAAATTAAATAAATATGAAAATTAAATATGTATTTTTAACAATTACAAAAATACTAATAGAAAAAAAAGTTGTAATAATTCGACGAATCCTACAAAAATAACAACAACATCAACAATAACAATAATAATAATTTTATAATCGACATTAGACTCGCTTATACAAATGTACAAACTGATTATGATTATGTTCAAATTCTTTATTTGTTTGAGCCATTTTTTGGTGACAATTATAATTTTTGCTCATGCATCCTTCTTGCACTTCGAATGCACCTTTTTGCATCTTCGAATCCAACTTTGAAATGCGTACATTGAATTGGAAAATGTCAACAATTTAACCTGCTCAAATTTCAAATGCACTATTATGTGATATTTTAAAAATTTCTCGTGCGATTTCAGAGAGTTCAATGTTTTTTTTTTACGTACACAAGTAGCGTGCAGTAGTAATTTCTCGATACTACTCGCACTTATGTTTTAATATGGTTTTTCAATGACATCTTGTCGTGAAAGAACTTTGTTATACCATTATTATAGCACGTTTCACTTTCCATTATTCCCTGCATATACATGCTTTGTATATGTTAAGAATTACATTCGAAAACTATTACCAAGAACTGCGGGTTACTACTAATAGTAATAAAGTTGCTATTTCTACCAACCTAACTACTACTACTACTTAATGTCAAAATTACCGCAATAGAAACTTGTATCACTGATGGTCGTTACTACTGCAAACATTAGATGACACTGAAGGGATGATTACTATATACTGTTGGTAGTTATTGTTTGTGCGAGTCTGTACGCACTTGTTATATCAGGTTTGTTGTTGACAAATCCTTAATGAATCGTTGATAATTACTTACAAGTTAATAGTGCTACTTCATTAGTACCGTTGATAGTATTATCGTATGCTTGTAATATTATTATTACTAAACGATAACTATTTGAAAGTAGTATAGTTTTTTTTTTTCGTATAATTGTAACCATACAATTGTTCTTCAAAGTATGTAGTAAAAAATATATACATTTGCATATTTACTAAGAATATAATAAATATAAAATAACTATTATATTATGCAGTCCAAAACCAATGACTGGAAAAATTTTTAATGGGGTCTCAATCCTCTAAACATGTAACCTTTCTGAAACGTTACAATATTTATCCATTTGTTAATAAAAATGTAACGTTACGTAGAAAAGTTACATTATTGTTTCTGAAACATTTCACTTTGGCACGGAACAAATTAAACTACTCGGGAACGTTTATAATATGAAGTCAAATTTAGTAACGTTTCATTTAAATAGCACCCGCTACGTTACAATGCATCCGAGGAAGTTACACTTCACAATATGTAATCTTCGTGTAAATGTTTCGAATTCCATGTTTCTACAACTTGACCAATTTACTATGCCGCAAAAAAATACCTGAAAGGTCACTTTGTTAATTTTTGAAAGGTTTTAGTCATATCTGCAACGTTACAATTTAAATAAGAAAGTTTTACACTTTCGTAAGGAGATTACAACTTAATATTAATGTATAAAAAATTCTAATCACATAATATATTAACTAATACAATTTTTAGTTCTCTGTGGAATGTAATTGAAACTCTCGGAGAGGTTTTAGTGTCGTTATTGCAACCTCACATATGGCTTTCAAACGTAACGTTTCATTGCAACGTTTCCGTGATCGAACATTCACCGTTCTCAGAATTATTATACGTGTAATATTAAAAAGTTTCAATAGGACATTCTGAATCTTACCTAGAATCTTTTACATACAGTATGATATAATATCCCAGATAGGTTTCAGACATATTTATTGCAACCACACGTAAACTTTTCAAACGTAATGTTTCATTGTAACGTTTCTGAGACCAGAAAATGTTTAGCGGGAATTGTGATTGACTGCTTGCAATTAAATCCCAGAACAATATGATTATCCAGTTTCTTAGTTGCATAAAATAAAAATCACTTTTCGAAAAATATACTCCAAATGAACAACATGATCAAAGATCTATGTCCAACCCATCAAGCCTTGCTACTTTTTATTTATTAATGTTCACGATGGGTGTCGCAAAATCGCAGTATTGGGTGCACTTTATCACACTTTAACCAAACGTATTTCGAATTTCGTGCATGGAACGATAAGTGATGGAAACCTCCTGGCGAGTGCACCGATTATTGTACGTATCGCGTTACGCCTCGCGAATCGCCAATAAGTAGGGCAAGCGCACTCACTCGGAAGCCTTACATAGCAAGAAAGAAAGAAAAAGAAAAAAAATAAAAAAAAAATAAAAGAACCGGTCGGCTTCTGCGTGAAATCGTCCGGTACGCGTTGGTCAGCATCGATTCGTCGCCGATTCATGGCTGACCTTGACGGCGCGACATAAACACGTACACGTCGTAATCATCGCTCGGTGAGTTTAAATAACCATCAGGTAAATTGGGCCGAATAATGACCGTGTCGCCCAGATTTTGACCGAAGACACCAACGAGTGCGTGTATTACGGAAGACGCATTATTGCGTAACGCAGTAGTGAGTGTGCGCACGCGCGATTTATGCAAATCAAGAGCCAATCAAATGTATAATCCGCCTTATGGACTAGAGGAACGGAATGTGCGAGTACTTCCGCGAGGAAGATTGATAAAAAGAGGTGAAAGCCGTTATATCGCGCGAATATATATATACATATATATGTGTGTGTGTGTGTACATGTATATATATATGTATAGGAGGAGTATGCTAGCGGTTAAGTCACGCGCAAGTAATCGACCGACCCTCGAAGGAAATCGTAAAACCGTTTCGATTACATGATCCGATTATTCCGAGAGATTTGCCATCCTTATTTTGTTCGGCTTTTGTAAAAGTAGCGTGTCTTATACCCTACAAATAACGACAAGATTGTCCTAGGACAACAAAAATTACAGATGGCTCTGGTTCGTAATATCCGGCTGATGTTTGTCAAATCTAGATTTGACTATATCAGCTGATAGGTTGTTATCATCTCGTACGTTTGGATTGCTTTGTTTACACCTTATTCGGATACGTCATCTGATGGCTGTTTATATGTCGATTTTAATGATACCGATGACGCTGGGACTGCTCGAGCTGCACTTGAAGAGGAAATTTCTCTTGGTTACTGCATCACTTCCCGATGGTGTAATACATCGGAGAATCGGATAGAACCGATCAGGTCTTGAAAAGGCAATGTTGACCGATCGTCACTCGTTCATGGCTTTGGTAAAAGACCTATTTCTGACTTATTTCTGACGTTATCGGAATCTGGTCAGTTTGAAATCTATTTTTAATTATATGATATGAGGACTTTAATGAAGAATGTCAAGAGCTAGAACAATTTTTAACAACCCTGAAATCGAAAATGAAGTGGATTGAATAAAAATGCATTCATCGTAAAGATGTGCTAGTTTTTCTAAATGTGGAGAAAGTCGTAGTAGTCAGACTTTTTAACTGAATTGGTCACACTGGTCAGTTTAGTATATATTGACCATAACCTACTTCGACGTGCAGATCTGAAAGGTCATTCTCGGTTTCATGATTTGAAAACAATGTGAAACTATTTAAAAGATTTTTAGGAATGAAATACTTCCTAAGTGCTTCCTCGTTGCCTCAATCCTATTTTTGATAATGTCTGAATACCTTTCAATATTTTTTCGCTTACTGGGAAACTGCAATTTCACAAAAAAGATATTTAACAATAGTGTTATTAAAAACAATTATAAACAAAAGAAAATAGGATGGAAGTAATTTCGTCATGTATAATAATTTACTATAAAGTTTGTCGATTAATTTCCTGGCGAGGTTTTAAGTGCAAGTTGAAAAAAGTTCGTTTCTGATTGGTCGAAGTGCAATGCGTTGTATTATATTATGCCGCAATTAATGAAGACACAAATAAGAACTTTAGTTACATCAGCCAATCAACTTTTATTAGTCCTCCGGAAAAATGTGCTGGAATAAAACGCAATTGTTTTCTTGAAACAAGAAGACAGACGATAGAGACTATTTTGCAAAGTTCAAGTGTTTGCAATATATCGCAAAGACAATCGTATCCAAAATACTGAACTGTAGGCCCAAGTTTTCAAGTCAGGAAAGAATTCGCCAATGTGCAACATGCTCCGGGATTTGTAAAGTGAAATGAAATGAATGAATAAAAGTAATGTACCATATTTGAAAATATGGATATATTTAAGTATACTGCATATTCTCAAATACATATATTACCTTTGTAATTATTTTTATGTGCGACAGTAAATTTACTGTCTAAAGAAAGTTATATGCGACGTTTTCCTTCCTTCCGCTTCCTTTTACTAAAACGGATTATGAATTCTTTGGTCGAATTTTTTATTTTTATTGTTTCTTTTCTTTTTCTAAATGAATACTTTTATACACAAACTATTCGCGTGATCTCCTGTTTCCTTCTGGCAATTTCGGACAGTTTCGGAGATCATCGGAAAGTAAATTTATAATGTAAATGTGAGATTATAATGAAATTAATACGTTTATTCGTTACTGATTCTTGATAATACTTAGAAATAGTGCAGAATGGAGGGATGGAAAAACATTCTTGCGAAATAAGCAATTTTAAATATTTCATGAGGGGAAATAACAAATTCAAAATTCTTGAATTTTCCCAATAGACTTTGCTTGCATTACAAATGAAACTGCTTTCTGCACATAAAATTGTGGGTGAAAACTAACACTTACTTGCATTACTTATAATTTAAAATTCAGATAATTTCAGCTTTAACATAACGGACTTTCTATAAAGACTGCGTATTATGGTGTACATACAACCGGAAAGTGACTAAATATATAAGTGTTCGTGACGACATGCTTTTATACCCACGTTTGTCTAATTTTCTGATAAATATATTTAAAAGGTATAATATCTTATTTACTATACCGTTTTTTCAATCAATTAATTAAAACAAAAGTAATGAAAACATCAGGATTCATTGTCGAATTGTGTATAAAAAATAAGAACATTAAAAAAATCGACGTAATAATTTTAAGAATTATCTGCGGATTGATAGAATATGTTAAAAGATTTATGTATTTATGTATACTATTTCTCAAAAAAGAATCGTCCAAAACGTTATTGTGAGTTTTGATTATTATAAAATCATTAATTTCATAATTAAAATTTTTTCAAGAATTATATTACAATATTGTAAATGAAAAGTTTAAGAACATTAGTTTTGTTTATACATAAATATTATATAAAAATATACACATATATAATAATAACAAAATATACATATATTTTTTTCCTTATTTATTTTTATTACAATAATCCTTTCTTTTTAATTAGTTTATGTTCCTACCAGAGCTAATGTCAATATTATGAAAGTTTATTAATGAATTTGCTTCAATTAGAAGTATCATTAATAAATTTCTATCTAAATCGACTTATATAATCTGTCGCTGCGGCGTTTCAGAAGTATTTCATAATATTATTACTATAGAGTTCCTTGCTTAGGAATTATTACGAATCATACACTGCAATTACGGATAGTTCGTATTGAATTTAATGGTTTTGTTATCGATTTTAATTTGCCTATTCCTTCACTTAAATAAATACTATTGTATTAAGTCAATTTCATATCCGCTTTTTGAGTTTTATTAAATTAAAGATGAAATGTATTTTGTTTCATACACATTGACAAACCATTGTATTGAAAACAAATTGTACTGAAAAACAATTGTATACGGTAATATAGTACTGTAGTAACTATAGCTTGCTTTTTTATTTTCTTACTTAGACCCTATTATACCGTAGGTTATAGTTCGAAGTATTGAATTTGGTCACTCGACAACAAAAAATCACTATATGTTTTTTCGTCAAATCTCCACATTTCAGACTGTACTGAAATGGAGGGAGGATGAACAAAAAATATTTTCTTGATAAACTTTAAACGTCCATATCTTGCTGAATTTAGTGACAAAAAAAATTGAGCAAAGTCTCAAAATTTGCGAAGGGTACGCCTAATCTAACAGTCGTCGGTTTATTGAAATTGGCTGATTACAAGTCAAGATAACCCTTGGTTTTCAACTAAATAATGTGCTACACTTAATAATACACTTGTACGGCTTTTAATTTATTATAAGATAAACAATATATAAACAAGGAGTCAAAATACTCGAAAATGTATGCCGAATCAAACAGACATCGATGTTTTTAAATTGACCAATTAGATGTCGAGATATGCACGATTTTCAAAAAAAAAAAAATATTAAAAATATAAGAAACCGTATATCACACGTAATGTATTGACGTCAGCTCGCTGTGTAACTTAAGAATGAAAATCTATATAAAAAAAAAGCGTGTGAACGAAAGTTAAATGAGACATATATTCATACTAAAATAGTGGAAGCTGGTCCAAAAACCTATTCCTGTAAAATGTAAAATGACTGTTCATTTTCAAAACCCGCTTTGTTTATACTCATGCATTTTTCAATACACATGTATGAAAATAAAATTTCGATTTTGAATACGTAAGAAATTTGAAAACAGTTTATTTACACATCGAGTGATTTGCAAGTTTGCAACAAAACAATCAATTAATGCGAAACTAAACATGCAAGATTATTTAAAGAGCGACCATAATAATGTATTAATACTCTCCCTCATTTCATATATATGTAAAGTCTGTGGGTTGGGCATGATTGCGAGATCAAATTTAATATTATCGTACAAAAACTACGGTGTAAGGGAGAAGTTTTGAAAATTTTCATTTTCAATTATGTAACATAATATATAAAAAAAAAAACATATTAATAAACCACACGAAAATAAAAATTAATACGAATTTTAAATACGCGGCCGAAGGCCGCAGTCGCGAAATGTATCCAGTTAGTCAGGCCCGATGTAAGACCCTATAGTTTAAATTTTCATTCTACAAATGAAGATAGTAATATATTAATAATGGTTTCAAACTTTTGAAGAGGGAAATATTTTTTTTTATTTTTTATAATGCGTTTATTGCTGATTGTAAATGCCTTGTATTTTTAACCTATTAAAGCGCAATGAAAGTTTGAAGTAAAAAATCATTACTTCCTATATATATACTATATAACGCGAATTCTCAAATACAACGTATCGTTAATCGTTTCAACACAGAAGGACTCGAATCGTATAAGGCAATAAAGAAGTTTATGACTCCTTCTATAACTGTTGTATGTCCAGTGTAGTAAAAATGCGCTAGCAAAAAACGATCGCACTTATCACCATGCATGAATTAAATAATAATCCATTTTTCAAGTTGACAATGTAAATAACGTTATAGCGAAGATTGTATCAGGCGTATATATATATACGACATACAAAAACTTACAGCATTGATGCCTGCGGAAAATAAAACGTAAAAATATTTTATATAAGATAATTAATTACAATTTAATTTAAAATTAAAATGAACAATATCCAGAAGGCCACTCGATTATATGATCACTCAATCAAAGGTGGATTTGTAAAAAAAAAATCGTAAAACATCGTCGGTGATCTATTTTTAACAATGCGATTATAAATTAATCAATTGAAACAAAACGTATTTGCTGTTTTTAATTCAATTTTTTACTCATATTTCTATACAGTGTTAAAAGAATCGAATA
Organism: Trichopria nigra; assembly: GCA_030522945.1. Taxonomy (NCBI): domain Eukaryota; kingdom Metazoa; phylum Arthropoda; class Insecta; order Hymenoptera; family Diapriidae; genus Trichopria; species Trichopria nigra. The sequence continues at coordinate 15,593 of JAPYZR010001909.1, forward strand.
AAACATAACGGATATATTATATTTTCTGCTGGAATCGAAAAAAGTGGCGGAACATTGTGCAATGATAAGTGGGCATTATCTGTCAAAGTGTTTTGCAGCAATTACACATTGTCGCTATAAAATCATTCATTGTCCGGTGCATCGTATTCTCATTTCCAGTTTATACTACATTAATTTTTTTTTTTTTGTATATGTGTCAACCGGTCATTCACGTGGCGAAGTGAAAGCGGGCTAGCAATAGGACATCGAACCCAGAAAAGTGACCTTCAAATTCGTGAGAGATGCTACGATAAAGTTCATTTCACTTAGCGACGAGATCAAAATCAAACGTGATCATCAAAAAGCGTGTATAGTATTCTAAAAGTCCCACATTTCCGTGTACTTTAGACGGTGTAGAATTTTACTAGTATTATGAAAAACATCAACCACGATCTTGTTTGCTCTGCAAAATTATGGATGGGATGTGTAAAACTGATTTTTTTTTATATTACCTCGGATAAAAATGAGTCGTTTCTTTGGTGCAAAATATATAGATGCTTGTTCACGTGAAATTCGGCGTCGGTGCTCGAGATAACGTCTGCAAATCTGAATTGGAGAAAGCTTGCTTTTCTGTCGTCAATTTCGTATTTTATCTTGGATTTTCTCAGATTCGAGATTTCCGTGGTCATGTATTTCAATACAATGCGATAAATAGTCGATAAAGATATATTCACTGTATAGAAAAAAGTAAAAAATATTAAAAATAATAAACAAAACAAATACAAATGTAAAAAATATAAAAAAATTAACAATTGAAAAAACGAATAATAAAAATTGGACAAATATATATTGAATGAATTTTGAATTTTGAACATAAAAACAAAAATTAAAATATGAAAAAAAAAATAAACACATTCCGCGAAAAACAAAAACATTTGACGTATACAAGTGACTCAACTTTTGTCCTCTTTTTATGAAAATTACATCGTACGTGTGAAATAATTTTCTTAATCTTACGTTGATGATAATTACAATGAATTAAAATAAACTCTTCAAAACTTCGTAACTTTATTAAAGTTTTGATATAATTGAGAAAAATATGAAGAATAACGGAAATAACAGTAATAAATAAGAAAATATCAGATTAATCAGAAAATTGACGAAAAACTCGAATATCAACAATCGCGTTGACAAATATGTAAATGTAAATAGTTATGACTGTAGAGCATGTAATTGATGCAGGAACAAATTGTGTTATTTTTCTCAGGTGTAAAGTTTTTGCCGCTAGACGATTCCAAAGAACGAATTCCGTACGACCAGTGGAAAAGTAATCTTAATTCATTCATTATGTGCTCGTTACAGAGTACTTTTTTACGTCTGGCCACACGGCGTCGATTCAAAAATAATTCAATTAAAAACAGGGAAAACCGAGCCACAACATTTTTTTTGTCGTTCAGCGTCATTGCGACCTTAAACTCATTGAATAACCGCTACGTCATTGTACACATAAATATTTTCTAGTATCATTCAATCACTCGTGAAGTATGGATGTAAAGCCGCGATGTTAATGGAAAACACGAATAAGTATTTCACGCTTATAACAACTGTGTTATCTTTGATATTTTGTTACATTGTATAGACTTTTAAATGTATTTAAAACTACAGAAGACATCCGCATGCGTCAGACCGCATATAATTGTTTGTTACTTCTGTTTTTTCAGACGTCAATGAGAATATTTGCCGTTCTAATGAAACACTTGTTTCTTTCTTTTCGTTCGTTTCGACGAAACATTGTTTCTTTTTTACGACCTATTCACAACGACTCGGATATATAGGTCATTTTTGCTCGATTTCAAGAATTGTTTAAAGATCTAAAACTACATTTTCAGACGATTTATGTTTCTTTCATATTTTAAACATATTATTTAATCATCTATTCGATACATTTTGAACCCTTTGAAAACGATGATATCAAGTTTACGTCCTAGGGCGAAAGTTACAAGTGGGAATAACTGATCTTACTTGAACAAACATTCGAGCGACATACGTTCCACTTGTTGTAAATCAATAATTGGGCCCTATATTATTTAATGCACTATTATTGTTGTGTTATTTTGTTTACATTTAAAATTTAATTCAAAATATGAGATGTCGCCTGATCAGAAATGATCAAGTGGATAGTTTTTATTTTATCGTGGATATTTGCACTTCTCAAGACGGTTATATGACACGAAAATCATGAATGAGATGAATACGAGTTCGTATTAGGGGTTTTCATTGTTCGTTTTCTATAAAAATCAATTATATTTCATAAATAAACATAAACAAAAAATATTTTTTTTTGTAGAGTAAACGCTGAGAGAATTCCAAGTATTCCGAGAATTCCAAGTATTCTATCAAATTATTTGTATATTTTAAAATAAATAAAAATATGTATATGGATTCTTTGTTTTTCACTTCAACAAAATTTAGATATTGAGATAAGATAATCTAAACAAAACTAAACAATCGATAATTGAAATTATATTCAAAGAGTCCGAGAGAGGGCTTAAGTATATTCGAATTTTTCCATTTATTGTGCGCGAAGCGAGTCCTGCGTCCATGGCTATAGCGACACACTATATAAAATGAGATACCGGACTGACCTTAATCGATCTCCAGTATATTGCAAAAATTGAAAGACAGTTAGAGCTACAATGCACTACAATGCAGAATCAACAATACGTGATCATATGTTCAGGATCAGGACAGAAAGAATGGGGTAATCGAGGTCGCATATATACAAAATTATATTGGTCCACCATCCAACGATATAATAGGTCAATTGCATTTGGCCATTTTGTCACTGTAATTTCTTATTTTCATATTTCTACATTGTTCCACTTGACGGTAACTTTGATTTCACTACAAGATATACTTCTTTCTTCTTTTATTTATTCACTTTCATGCGTTATCAATTTAGCGATAAAATTGATTGTTACGGAATTAAGAATAGCAGTGCGGGCGCGATTCTTTGTTATAAAGTATTATCAATGCTGATTTGTTTATGTTATGTTCAAGTGTAGCTTTAAAAACTCGTCGGTTCCAGAGAGTAATCTTAATTAAAGACACAATAAGAGGATTCATCCGTTAACTGTATTACTGTGCATGGGTTGAAATTGTTCCCAACGAAGTTCAATAGTAAATCAAGCCCTTTATATACAGTTTGAATATCATGCCTTTACATCTTGAATTGATTATATGTTATCCAACCATAATCGATCATAATGGATATCGCAAAACACATGGATTCAAAAAAGCTCGACTTAATGAATTAAACGAAACCTCAGCGGACAAAAAAAAATTTTTTCGATAAACTTCCGAAAACGTCCTCCAACCGATTTTGATGTCGATTGGTATATTTACGTATTTTGGTACGCTGATTACGAAAATGATGGTGAAAATTGGCGGAAATTTTATTTTCATGGTGAAAACCTTAAAAAACCACCAAAATGTATGGTCACATTCTATGTCATATGCATTTTCCCGCCAAAATCAATAGTTTTTAAAAAAAATTCGAAAAACTACAAAACACCATAAAAAGAGTAAAAGGCTATAGTAACGTGGAATTTATTGTTTCCTGTATCCTTAAAGTTCGTAAAACAATACATGAAGCTAACAGGTGCTTATGTGCTGGGGCTCTGCCCCCCAGACCATCCTTTTATATACTAACGTAACCTCTAACCAGTAGCTCGGGGGGAGCCTTGATTGGAAGATTCGGTGGGCGGCAACCCAAAAATAGTAAAACCAATCTACCATTATTACTATATTCGTAATAACAATGTATTAAATTATGCGAATAACATGAATAATAAGTTACGCAAAATTCATGTTTTGTAGTTTTTTTCAATTTTTCTCAAAAACTTTTGATTTTGGCGGGAAAATATGCATATGATATAAAATGTGTATTTTTATCAGATCTACAACTTTTATTTGAAGAATTTTCCAAAATTTTGAGTATTTTACGAGATAAGTGCAAAAAACCATACATTTTGGTGGTTTTTTAAGGTTTTCACCATGAAAATAAAATTTCCACCAATTTTCACAATCATTTTCGTAATCAGCGTACCAAAATACGTAAGTATACTAATCTACATTAAAATCTTTCGGAGGACGTTTTCGGAAGTACACCCAATTTTTTCTTTCAAAAAGGCGTAATCTGTCGGTGTACTCACAAAGTGAATAGAATGTCATGAAAATCTCAAACGGATCCTCCGGATCGCTTCAGCCAGTCACGCACTTAAAAAAAAAATGCGTTATTCCCAAAATAACCGCACTTTTCGAACAATTACGCAGATGGCACCGAATTTCGTAACACAAACCAGGATCCACGATTCATGACGCGCGCGCACCGTTTGCCCGAAAAGTCTAAGGGCCCACTGTAGTTTGTTGGCAATCGCTCAATCCTTGACTATATATTGATAAAAACCACACGCGCTCCTGGCACACGATGCGCTCATCCGAAAATGCCGAGAAGAAATAACGCAGAAATTACGCGCGAGAGAATCCCAGGTATACACCGAGTGACACTCGTCCTTCCCCTGGAACTTACGAGTCCGGTTTGCGAACCTGCTGATTCAGCGTGGATTTTTTCGGCTTTTTAGCACCTGATGGTTGTCGCCGGAGGAATCCCGTTGGCCGCGGGGTAGGGAAATAATGCCTCGCTCCTTGAGAAATCTCTCCACCTATGAGAGTGTGTCGTCGCGCGATGTCAATGACGCGCCGTGATCTCCCAGCCGACGACTCCAAGGATTGGAGCAATCAGCCTTTTCAATCTGCTCCTTGCTGCAGACGAGGAAGGCCACGTGATACTCGGCGAACTTTGGATTGTTCCTATTGCGCGACTTTTTCAGCTCGTATTTTTTCCGCCTTTCGTTCATCGGAGCGTATACGCACAAAAGCATGAAACGCCGCGAATCATCGGCGCTCCGATGAATTATTCACGAGGTAGAAGGACGTTGAGCGGTGGGAAAAATGGAGTCGCGCGTGACACTTTCGACCATTTTCCTTTCTTCTCGTACGATAGATTATATAGGCGCGTAAGTTACGCGAAAAGGCCACCAATTTGATGAATAATCGGGTCGCGCGGGTTCGCGACAAGTTCAAGAATTTTCAATTGATTTCTTGCCGCTGACGTTGTCGAGCCGTCATATCCAATATATTTACATTTATATTATTAAGTGCGAACTCTTCTTACATGACTGATAATCTAGGAACTAGAAAGAAGAGAAAAAAAATTGATCGATATCACAGTCTAATAGAAAATCGAAATAGATCTTTGAAAGTGGCCATCACCTCGGATTAGGGAGGACACCTCGATGGAACGTGTCGTTTTATACGTGCTCTTCTTTTTCGAAGTCGGTCCAGTCGTAGAGAAATGTTTTTTTTTTACGAGGACTTAGAAGAGGAAAATATTTTTGTTTTTTCCAATTGAATGAATGGGAAAAAAAAACGTTTGATTTACAGACTTTTGTGAGGGATTGCATCAAGTTATTCAAAGGTTTATTTTTTTAAGGAAATTTATAATATTTTCGCAGTATTCACGATTGTTGAGATTCAGATGTTCTTGATCGATGTTAAACTTTTTCCTTGTTTCCCGATGCGTTTGGGGCATTAGTGGTAAACGTGTGCCAATGAATGAACACAAACCTGTCCTGGACGACCTGATCAATTTTGACATTTGTTTAGAGGCATAGGGAACATTAATTATGTGGTCCAACTATAGGTCCTCTCCAGCTGTTTTTTCGTTCTCCTTCAATCATTCTTCGTTTACTGGGACGTGTATACAATGCGGGACAAATTTTGTAAAAAAATCAATAAAAAAAAAAAAAAAAAAGTTAGGGTTTTAAAGTTATTTGGAGGCCATCAAAGCGATCTCTTGTAATGGGAACCCCAAGTTCTGACACCTGATTTTTTACGTCGGAAACGAGGTGTTGTAGTTTGTGAGAATGTGACTAAAGGTCAAACGTTAAAAAATCGTCCAGAAACAGTTCTCTTTAAACTTTTCAGGATTTTTTAAGGTTTGGAGGCCGACGATCTTGACTTGAAGTTCATTTTCAAGGTTGTCTGAAGGTTAGAGTAATTTTTTCAAGGAAAACCCCTATCTTTACCTCTATTGAGCCTTCTGATCTTTATTTAAGATTCTTATAAATTAAAAACTATCGTTTCGCACTTAAAGTTTCCCGCTCTATATCAATTGCCGGTCTTCAAAACAGGGGTTCCCATTGAAAAACATAACAATGACCTTGAAAATTGACAACAAGGTCAAAACCAGTAATACAGAAAGGTAGGACTCATTATTGCGAATGACTTTTGTTTAAACAATTTGCTTACTTTTTTAGCTGTTTGGGTGGATCAATTGAAATGAACGGTGATAAGTACTGTTTTCGACCCAGAAACATTGAATCTACTGACTGGATTATTAAACGTGGATTAAAATGTAATTTTATGTAATAGACACGTATACCTGTACTCTTATAGGAGTGTAAAGTCTGAAGGATTTATAATAACGATTTAGAAATTATGACGGTAATAAACTGTCTACACAATTTGCCATTATTCTTTAAATAACTGCTACGATGAATACTAATCTGACGAGGTTGTTGTCTACGCATACGGAAAGGTTTTTATGCTACTTTGTGTCCGGGAATTTAATATTTATTTTCAGATTTGGAATAGGGAAATGTTTCCTATCATATAATAGGAAGTAAGCGTTATAATATTTAAATAGAGAATAAAAATCGCGTCGAATATTAACAGGATGTTATAGACTGGATATGCCCATCGAACAATATTCTTCATAAAATATGACTAAAAAATAATGTTGTACTATATCTTAGATCAAATGTCTTAAATATTGTCATATGCAAAATGTAAATGAAAATTTGATTTTGGTTTGACGAAGTTGTTAGTTAACGTGCCGCCGAATGGAAAGCAAAATTCTATGTGAAAACAAGTTTGAAACTGATATAACGAAGCGCCACGCGTGTCACAGCAGCAAGTGAAAACTTCAAAGTATTCTGTTGATTTTAATCGATGCAAACTTTAAAATTTGAATTGTATTCCTTTTTTTTTAGATTATTTAACTTGTTAAAATAAAAAGTCTTAAAGATTCTCAGATCTTAACGAAAGGAAGATAACATTATGGGTGAATTCTTTTTTCGATTTCCAACTTTTGAATATGAAAATTATTGTTATTTGTATTATATTATATTATAAAGAGGTAAAAATTTTGTTAAAAATGAAAAACAAATTTACATTTTTCGATTTAATATTAGTTAATTGTAAATAAAACTTTTATTTGAAATCTTCAAAAATTCCCATCATTTTTCAAATAAAGTGAAAATTATAAAAAAAAAATCTATATATATGTAGATTATTTTAAATATTAAAAATATCGAATTCTCAATACATGAAAAAAAAAATTCTTTCTCCAATTGTTATATTTATATAGTGTCCCGATATTCCGAAGGGACGAAAACAAAATTTTTGTTTAAAATATATACAACGTTCAAGGGTGGAGCACGAAGCTAAATCTCAAATATGCAAGCGAAGCCTGCTAAGATTAAGGCTGGTTGTCACAGGCCGCGTAGGGTGAAGTCTCTATCAATATAAGAAAGTATTTTAATTCCTTTAATAATTAAAAGGTTCATGTATTCGTTTAATAATTATTTGGCAATACTCGCTCATTTTTGTGTTGATGAAGTAATCAATTACTTTTATAAATTATCCATATACGTTTTCTGAATTCAAAAGATACTTTTACATGCTTTTAATAAAAATAGCTATTGAAGACTTAAAAGAGTAAACTGTAAACATTCCTAAATATAAAAATAAAATGGCAAATAATTATAGGTGAAATATGTACTTGCGTAATTTTCGAAAAGAAAACAATAAATACAAAGAAAAAAAAGACATAAAAAAATCTTCCATCATTCGAAAATTTTAAATATTTAAATGGTTACTGTAAAAAAAAGTTTTAAATTAGTACCCTATATATATAATTGAAATTGATTATATAGAAATTGATTATATATATTATAGAAATAATTATAATTGAATAAATAAACCTAGTTTATGGCAAGTTTTTCTGGGCTCCACTACACGAAACATACAGGCCAGAAAAATTGGGCAGAAACTGATACCATTTTCTACAAAGGATATATGTAGTAATTTGAAAAAACTTTCAAATTCATAAATAAAAATAATTAGAGTACATTTTGAGTAAGATTCATTTCTTTCACTTTCATTAGAAACCGAAACTATAAATTTATGCGATGAATTTTCGTATGCTTGCGCATTTCGAGTGAACGAATTATTGAATGATTTTCCATCAATTTCCTTTAAGTCCTTTTTATATTTTTGTTTCTTTTATATGTTATTACATACACTGAAAAAAAAATTGTTATTTTGAAGTAAATATTTACTTGAATTAAGAAAATGTTTCTTTCTTTTTAGTAAATCTTACTTAATTCAAGAAAATCTTTTCTTAATTCAAGTAAATATTTATTTTTTTTTCAGTGTATATTTAAAAAAAAATTATACAATTCATTAATCATACAATTAATTATAAAGGTCAACAACTAATAGATCCAAAATACTATAGCATATTGGATATTCTATAGAAGCTGGATTTTTTCGATCTAATACGCATCTACCGTAAATTTTAATTCAAGAATTAAATAAAAACTCACTCGAAATTAACTTTTACTCAATGCACAGCATTTTTTCTCTCTTATTAATCATGAATCAATGTAAATTAAATGGTATTCAAAAAATAATGATAAAAATATAAACTTCCATGATAAACGAGGACTTTACGTAACGTGCAATCAGTAATCATGACATGAGTGGTACATGATTGTTATCGTCACATATTTCTTCGATCTCATTTAAGGTTAGCCAATCCCCGAAGGTCTCAAACATCAGCATTATCCCTATTCTAGTACTTTACCCGTTTCGCACGTTCGGAAGGACAGCAACAGTGAAAGTGCCCAAGTGAAAGTTACGTTCAACGCGATGACGTTATATACGTGAATTGATATATCTCTCGGGGTAAACTCCAACCGATTATTTCATCTCGGCAAGAGAGAGAGAGAGAGATAGGGATAGGCATATAGTCATACAGAGAGAGCGAGAGAGACGAAACTTTAATTTAACGTTATACCTCGTGTGAGAACACCTGGTCGACATACATAATGTAACTTTTTGTTTCGGCTATCAATGGTCTGTGCTAGTTTCTCATTATGCAATATTGTACCACAAATGCATTCATGGTATAATTATCATACACGCATTAATTACCTCGATACCAGTGATTATTCGGTTGAAAAGGTAATTAATTTACATTCGATGTACTCGATTATTTCGAATTTTGCAACATTTCCTTTGAACTTCAAGATTTCGCGTGACAGTGGGTACGTGTTCTCTTTCTTTTTTTTTTTTTTTTTTTTCTTTTATTTACGCGCCGCATTATTCGTGTCTTAAATATGCTGCAATAAACTGTGTTTTCCGCAGACACTTTTTTTTTTAATGACGTATTCAGGGGTATATTGTAACCTTAATGAAAGGATGTTGTTGATTCTCTATACAAAACACTATCGGGTGAAGAAACTATACGAGAGTGTGTGGTCAAATATTTTCATTTCAATCAATGTCTCTGTTGGTATAGTGCATGCGGAGAATGTCACGTGACACATTGAAAAATTCGTAAAGATTGGAAAAGTGTTGATTTGTAATAAATAAATTGTCTTTAATAATGTTAATTTGATTAATACAACAATTTCGTTCGTTGATTTAAAAACAAATGTTTATTCTGAGTTATTTCTGAAGTTAATATTTAGAGAAAGTGTTGCTTTGAAATAAAAATAAAATTGATTTCAAAGTATTTTATTATTCAGAATTATCAGAAAAATGTATCGAATTCTATATAACAATTGAAAAGAAGAAATCACGCGAGAAATCTTGTTTCATCGTAGAATCTTCAGTCCGTGTATATATATATATATATATATATATATATATATAATGCAAAAATAGTGAGAGTTCGAGTAAATGTATCACTTCGTAAAGCAGAAAGGAAATTATATAATAAAGAGAATATACAACAATGTGCGTTGCCGAACAGAATAATTTCACACGTTATACAATAAGATCTGTTTGAAAAATCAAATTACGTGTCCGTCTTTTACCGCATATATAGTTTTAACAATACGCGCCTGTTTAAAACTGTACGCCATCGACTTTCACAGCATTGTTTTATCGTAACACGTGCAGGTTCATACGTTACGTTTTCGACTATACTTGTATGCCGTCTGCAAAGTGGACTTGACCTATGACGAGGCTAACGTGTTCCACTGGCATACATCAACAAATATGTATTATAATTTATGTACTATTTATAATTTCGCACAAATCATGGAAATCATAAATATTGTCAGCACATGTAAAAACAAAGCAAAGACAATAATTCATCGTGATTTCTTATCGTGTGAAATATCTATAACATATATACTTGTTCTTGAATTATAAAAGCTCATTTATTTGCTTCTATTTATAAGTTGACTTACGGTATGTTCTCTTGACATGTCTGTTTAAAAATAATTTTTTTTTGATTTGATTGAATATTTTTTTTTGTAATCCTTTAAAAATCATATGTATTTATGTACTACCTGTGAAAGAAATTGATTAATTATATATAATTTACATTCAGACCTTATGCTATATTAGAATTTAAAAAAAATCGATATTTCTTGTATCGATGTTTTAACGTGTCAAGAATGAAATGGATATAGTTTTATATCGGAAAACATTATTTAAATATATGTTTAAACACTCGAAGTCAAGAAAGTCGAGCTGCAACTAGAACATACGAAATTATACGTGCTTCGCGCATTTTTGATTTTCTAAAAAGACTGTAGATGATAATATAATAAGCCTAACGAAGAAAGCCAACTATATATTATGGTGATGAGATCGTAGATTAATGGTGAAAATGTTATATCATAGATATATATGCACTAGAAATTTTATATATTTACTAGAAAACATTACTCAATACTTCAAAAAACACATTTTTTTCGAAATTTGAAAATTGGCGCAGCATAACTTAAGCAATTATTTTCTTCAGATTAATTAATCTTCACAATAACACTTTTAAGGGTACCCTTAAGGATAATTAATAATATGAAGATCTTCAATGATTATAAACAATTTTATTCTAGAATATCATCATTTTTTTAAAGCTTGCCACTATATACTTCAACATTTTCTTCTGACCTGATATTTTTTCCTTTTTTTTTCAAAATTTGTTAGGCGAATACTACACCAAAACTCTGTTTTGATTAAACTTTGCATTCAAATTAATTTTCGAATGTTTTGGAAAAGAGTTTCGATAACATATTGTAAAAAATAGACGACAATAATTATGTTCATTCGGAACAACAATTTTTACGTACTACACATTTTTTCGAATGAATGAAAATTTTACGATTTTTGAAATTTTGTTGTCTAAAAAAAAAAAAAACTTTTGGAGGATAAATTGAACAAAATGGGAAATTTAACAGAAAGTGCTTGAACCTTTCATTGACCCTGGTAGAAATTGCAGCCATTTATTGGACATTTATTGTCAAATATTTTTGTAAGATGCCTAAGAAATACATAATGAAATTGGACAATTTATGGACAAATATGTAAGATATATTTAGATAATTATTGAACAGGTTTAGTGGGCAATATTTGTATAGTTTTTATACAATTTATTTTTAATATTTATAGATGATTGTCATTGTCATTGCCAGAGTGTGTTTCTAGGATAGGAAT
>JAPYZR010001910.1:0-19070 GCA_030522945.1 Trichopria nigra
ATAAGATCTAATGATATCTGAATAAGATCTTATTTGATCCAGTAATATCTGTGCAGATATGGCCATAATTCAGATCTAATTTGATCTGAAATTTTTTTTTCTCGGGAGAAAAAATATAAGATAAAACGCGCTATTAAATTAAGGAGTATGCTAAAAAATCAAGAATTTTTCGTCATTTTGTAATTGTCTTTTATCCTTATGGCCACACCAAAAAAAAAAACCGAGGGTTAAATCACAAGGGAGATGTGGTATATACAAGGCAAGAGATATACATGTCAGGTAATGCTACGCAGATGTCGGGAGTTATTTCTTAAAGGAGATGTCTCGTACATAATTTCACCTTGTCATTGACTCCTCGAAAAAAATATAAATTATATTTACGAGGGGTAAGAGAGTGAAAAAATGTTTGGCTGGGAAATTATTAGGAACATAAACAAAAAAAAAAATAAGCAAGTAAAATAATATTATTTGGAATACGGTTTTGTAAATGCCAAATGCAGTTTTTCTTGCCAATAACGTTTAAACAGTTTTAGTTCAGACAGAATTAAATGATATTGTGATGAAAATACCGAAAAACAGATCGAAATCGAGAAATCGTTAACGGAAGTTAGGAATCCAACAAAAACATTTTCATGCTGGCTCATTTTCTTCGTTAGAATATCTACTTTCTTATTTGAATAAAAGAAACTGCATATACAGCTACATCCAACGAATACAAAAAAAAAAACATTTATTCGCACAAAAATATAAATATTGTTTCCGAGAATTCTTACGAAAATATATTTTTACGAATATAAGTCTTTCCTTAAGACCTTAGCTTAAGAGGTCTTAAATCTATTTGGCTTAATTCGAAATAAATTGACATTTGTGGTCAGACCTGATAACAGAAGTTACTTTTGTGAAATCATATTTTCCCAGACATAGAAATTTGCTTTAATGGAGCACTAAAAGTCCCGACACTATGGCCGTGGTGTGAAGGAAAATAACGATCGCCAGGTTGGAAACTCGAGCGCCGAGAATTTCCTCACTTCAGATGTAGATCATAAAAAGAATGCATTACAACACCGTAAAAATAATGGCTTAAAATGATTACGCCTTAGAATCGCGAAAATGTATAAGTCTGTTTTTGTTGTTTACATTGCACGTTACTTTCGATCATTTTTTTTTTTTATTAATTCAAGATTTCAGTCCCATTTCTTGGCTGAATTTAAGTATTTCATTTTAGAATGAAATGTTTGAATGGCTAAATAGTGTTCCGAACATTCGGTATTGGGACAACAGGTAGTTTCAACATTTGCATTTCGCTTCACAACAAGCATCGATATAAAAACTATAAAAAATATATAGAATCATTTATAAAAGTTCTCCTTTCTCATTATCCGACTATTCTATAAATAATAAGACACAAGAAAGCTGTAATATCAATTATTTATGTTACTTCTTCGGTATAATTGAATGTATATATTGTATAATGTCCAGTTCATTTAGGACTCGTTCCGATACTTCGCTGACAATATCCTCGATTTATAGTGGTCCTTGAATTACAATGGACCGATTACTACTCGCAGACGTTACGTGCCCTTCAAAATTCCCCATTCGTTTTCCTTATGCGCGACACGCGACGATACGGATCCTTGGCGAGAGTGCGAAAGTACTTTCTTGTTGGAAGCCGCTCCTCTTTTGCTCCTTTAATCGCATCGGTACATCGAAGCAGCAGTAGCAGCATACGCGCGTTTTCCATAGGCGCGCCGCGGTCAAACGTAATCAACTCTCCGATGATTTATGCTCGAATTAAACACCCGGTACATATATTGGTGCACTCGACACGGGAAAGTGTATAGGGCGAGATAGAAATAATCGAGAACGTGCACAAAATTGAATATTACTACAAAGCGCGAATGGTTTATTTTGGAAGGTTCCGAACGAGTAAATTGGCGTTACACGCTGTAATTTCCACTTAATTTCAATCAGTGGCGCTTTTTCTGCAACTCCGTATATATATATGTATATGCTCGAGCAAATGCGAATTCCTGGCATCCGCAATAATTATTAAAATTGGCTCATGTTCACTGAACCTTATTCCAATTAAGAATATTTCATTTTGTATTATGATGATGATATCATTCATTTGGACGTTACACTTTTTTCATCGTAGCGAAATATATATTTCAACCTGGCGCAAAAATGATCCGAGCTCTTCAAACTGCACGACTATATGCCTTCCTTAGTTTAATTTTTTTTTTTTTTACTTATGAGAAAAGTAATTTAATTTGTATATTAGTCGCTAAAAGTTGCTGTTTCGTCTATGAGAGTATAGACCGACGTACTTCAAATATGTCATATTAATTAACCTCTCATAGCGTTACACTTGAAAAACATTTGATTGCAGATGCATTAATTATGGACATAGTTGCTACGAGAAAAAAATGTATTTTCATTCATTAATTGTAAAGAATTTTGAACTCATTTAGAGTTACAAACTATCATTATTATCTTTTCATAATTGTTTTTATATTTACTATAAATAAGATTTATAATGCATATAAAATTTTTATTTATACATCTATAGTAACGAAAAGAAATAGTTCAAAAACAGGTCTTAAATATTGTTTCGCATTTTTTCCAAGAGCAACAATCATTTTGCTCTTTAGCGACAGCATTAATGAATCATTCATGAAAATGTTTCTGACATATGAAAATTATTCCTATTCAATCATTCTTTTTCATGCTGAAGTTGGAAACGATGGAATTCAACAAAAATTATCAAAACAAAACAATAAAACCTCTGATATTTGTGTATTTCTTTCCGAAATTGTTAAAATCGTTATTTTTCTTGTTTTGTACACTTTTTATGTTCAAAATAAGGTAAAGATTATTAAAACAGGTGAGAATCTTAAACATCAATATAATTGGTACATAAAATTGAAATCGACCAATAAAAATAGAACATTCCTTAAATTGTCTTTTCTTTCAATATTTGTATCAAAAAAACGATATTTTGAAATTAAGAAGTCATAATTATTTGATAAGAATAATTCGAATACAGATATTTACTTCATCTATGTATAATTGCAAAATTCGTAATAAAAGGTAACATAATATCGTGTTGAAATCTGTGAAACATTGCAGGCTGTTCAGAATGATTAGTTATTAAGATTAAAATCAGATTAAGAAATTAAAAAAGCACGCACGAAACTGATACCATAAGAGAGAACTCAACTTCATTTCTAATGTATAACTCTTTGAATGGTAATATCGATATGATTGCATAACAAGTATATAAAATTAGAACAATTCCTTTAGTATACAGTTTTTTCAGTTAAAGTCACTCTAAAGTTAACATTTTGATATTTTTTTCTTAATGTCACATTGTATTCGAACATTGAAGCCTAAAATTTAAGAAATAATTATCTTGTAGTATTTTGTATGTTCACATATCTTTCATATCTTCTAAATTCGATTGAATTGAAAATTTTGACTTTATAGCTAAAAGCTCTGCCAT
Organism: Trichopria nigra; assembly: GCA_030522945.1. Classification (NCBI taxonomy): domain Eukaryota; kingdom Metazoa; phylum Arthropoda; class Insecta; order Hymenoptera; family Diapriidae; genus Trichopria; species Trichopria nigra. The sequence continues at coordinate 3,503 of JAPYZR010001910.1, forward strand.
GTATATGATAATAAAAATGTAGATATTGTGTATGGTGTTTACTTAATATTTACGCGCTTCGGTTTTTCCATTCGCTAGGAAAGTGTATATATTTTTGTATGGAATTTTAAAATGTAAAATATAGAAATTATCCTTTCACTTCCTTATCTTCCTTAAATGAGGAAATATTGTAAGATTGATAATCGTTTAAGTGTTCTTATATAAAGAATTCATGCGATTCATGGTTTTTTATTGAGAAATGAATTGTATAAGCGAAGTCTTTGTAGGAAATCGTAGGATCTTTTAATGCATTAAGCATATCGGTTATGAACTACTCCGTTAAATCATATACATCCAGCATATATTCAATGTTGCTTTGACTGATCTTAATATACGTTTGCCGAATATATTCAAATACTTAATTATTACTTATATATCCATATATATGAAAGTGCATAGGACGATAAGCGTTATTTGAAGTTTGTGAAAACAACTATGGTTTATTGTTCTGTATTATTTGATATAAAATGATTTTTTGTCATAGTAGGCGCAGAATGACTCATTATAGTTAAGTTCAGAATCATTTAAATCATATTTACTGACGTCTACTGCGACAAAAAAAATAACGTTCGTACCCAGCCAACAATCACAGAAGTTATGTCACAGTTATGTAACAGTTACATTAAAATGTCGCCTCAAAATTATCACAGTTACATAACAGTGATTGTGACGTAATAGTTACAATAGCATAATAGTCACAATCACTGTTATGTATTTTGAGGCGACATTTTAATGTAACTGTTACATAACTGTGACATAACTTCTGTGATTGTTGGCTGGGTGTTGCTGGCCAAAATGTCATTTCGCGCACAAGTTATTATAAAATAGCGTATTATTGCTGCGAATGCGTTATGAGTACTTTTTTTCATAAGCAGCGATTGCACTCATTAGCTCGATTGAATTTTCAATGCTTAAAGTGTAAAACTCGTTTCACCCACACAATGAAAAAAAGAGCAATGACAAAATGACTTTACGCACGAAACATACGCAGGCGCGGTTAAACAATATACCATTCGGTACTTATTCGTTATTAATGTTATCTCATGAGATTTTATTTTTGTTTCAGGTAAGTTGAAGTGTTGGCCACAACTGTAATAAATTCTGTACAATCTGTAATGGTATCGTATAGACAATATGTAATATATTATATGTTTTCTTAATTATAGGTTACATATAATTTAATTCTTCTATAAATAAAGTGTTATCCTTGATATAGGTCAATTTTGTTGTTAATATATTAATTAGCATAAGTAAACACATCTTTATGCTGTGGTACCGAGAATTGTTCCAATTATGACATTCAAAGCAAAAGCGTCAGCAGTGCCTTTTTGTAAATGCACTCCGAACGCCTCGGCTGATGCACGGACGGCCGCAGGCTAGTTCTCACTTTTAAAAAATGATCGCGTGATTAAGAGTCTCATCCAGATATCGAAGGGAACGTCTCAAGCGTCTCCTATCCGGTTTTATTGCACTGAATACAACTCTGCCGATCGCAGATATAGAGGGAAGTGTACCGTCGTGAGTGCGAGCTCTCTTTCCGTATACATCGTGATGTACGTCGATGATCAGGTCGGCATGATGTGCAGGCGTGGAGGCGGCCGGGATTTTATCTTAGATACGGGATTTACAAAAATATATGAGGTCACATGAAGACCTCAGATGCATAAAGTTCGCGTACCTGAATTGCAGGTGTGGAATGCTGCACTATTCTTATAGCTATATACGTATATCCCTCCCTTTGTGTGTTCTCCGGTTCAATTCTTTTCGAAGGAACGCCTTGTTATTTGCACCTTGTTTCTTTCGGGTTCTTCATATGGTGATCAATTCATCGAGATGTTTACTGGAAGGTATTATTTTGTTTGTTTCTTTTTTGAACAAGGAACTACAGTCATTTTAAATATAAACAAAAATACCATATCAAGTGATTATTTACAATTCGAGTAACCTCGACAAATTTTCGAAACTCGTAGGTCAGTTTTCTCATGAAACTCTCAACCGTCTACACTAAAAACTTGTTATATTTTCGCAAACAATTGAATTAGTAAGAACAATGACTCCATTATGTGACAAAATGTTTCGGTTCATTTTAATTTTCACTTTTTATTAGTTTAAAAAGAGTCCTCACTCGCGTTTTTAAACATTTTGCTCGAAAATTAAACATTACGATGACATATTTTCTTACAGGCGACAAAGTTCTAGGGAAAACAACAATTATTCGAAAGTAAACAACAAATCATACTTCGAATAAAATTGACCACTAAAACTTTACATAAGTTACGGACAATCTGTTTCTCGAAAATATTAAAAGTTTAATAAATGATTTTTTCAAGACGAGTTTCAAAATATTTTCCAGGAAGCAATGATCAAATTTTACATCTTGATAATATTATGAAATATTTTCATTCAAATACGGATACGTCACATAAAAAAATGATGTAGTCAGTACATTATAGTCGTATGTCAAGTAAACAGTTTTTGTCATTGCTTATTCAATAACGTAGATTTTAATATCGAATCGCAATCAATCACACCACTGCTTGTCCATCAACATTTTAAAGATCATCGTCGTTAATTTTTCCACGTTCCCAATTGCAAATTAATTATAAAATTAAATTCATGCTTATAACCGAAGGCAACTTTTTTAAATCTTGGTAAAGCTCGTTAAAATGAAGAAAAAGTAATTTTCACTCATACATGTGAGGGTCATTAGCTCGAAAATTTTCTTGCGGCGGTGCAGAGATTTTCTTACTCTAAGAATAATCTCGAGAACATGGACTTGAAAACCTATAAATCGACATCGTGATATGTTGAAATTCGCGACCCGCCGTGTCTTCAATTCGTTCGCAATCATTGGACGGATTGAACCTAATTGCCAATGAAGCGTTATCATTGCCAGACCATTGTGCTACATGATGACACAACGATAGTCTCAGTCTTTTCTACTGCCCGATGATCGATGCTTTCTTCTTTGCTCGGCCTGAAATGAAATGAGTCATTGAAAAAATTGCTCCGTACAATTTCAAACAACAGTTTTCTCTTATTTCAATTACAACTGTATAAAAATGTACTTAACAAAATCACTGAAGCAATTTAATCAAAAGCATTGTTGTGTTGTGAAATGAGGAAATGAATAAATGACGAGCATATATATATATGTTAAAAAAAAAATTAAATTACGATTTCCCATAACTCACTAAAGCGTCTTAACTTATATATTTATATATTGACACATTATGAATATGATTGTTATTGTTGCATCTTGTATATTCAAAGGAAACGGCATAATGACATTTAAACGTCTTCATTCAGCAGAAACGTCACAGAAAAGTATAATGCTGCGCGTTGAATATATGATGCATTCAATATGTGCATTTCAGGTGCATTCGTTATGCATGAACTTTACACTAGATGTGTTCGCCCCACTTTTTTCCTTCGTTTAACCACATTGTCAATGCCAACGCTATGAGTAAAGTCGTAACCTTGATATATGACTTCATAAGTCTTTGCCACTAGTTCCGCACACGCCGCGCATACATTGCAGTCTTTATGGTCACATTTTTAAATGTTATTGCTACAATTCTGTAGACGCTTACTGATCATAACTTTTCATTGCGAGCAACAAACGCCACGTTAACATCAGAATTGTAAGCACATAAGAATTAGATTTATAGGATCCGTCTTCAATTCTGGTATCATTATTATTTTGCAGTTTTCCTAAATGCAGTAGTGTTCGAATCATTAGAGGTGTGGAAAAAACTTGAAAGTGAATTTCGTTTAAATTAATTGATATACCGAAATGTAAAAACGTTGAATTGATATTAATGAGTTATGATCGTGCATCCTTATCTCGTCGTTTGCACGAGTGAAAACAGTTACACCTTTAATTTTCACTTGTAACAGTTATCGCGATCTTAATTGCATCTCACTGCTCGGTTGTACACATTGAGCATAAAAATACCTTTGTACTATTTATGTTGAAAAGTATCGCCGGTCTATATATATATACAAGTACACATATCTATGTAAATACGCAGCAAGATCTAGTAATAATGAGTAGTGACTTTCGATTATTTTAATTAGATATATATTTGTCGAAGGAAATTAATTCATTTGCAGTTCCGAAGATTGGTTATCGCGAGAACTATAAGTAGGCACAGCAGTGACCGATTAAACAGATTTTAAAAAATTCATCGCGATGATATCGCGGCCTATATATACAAGACGAGGCAATATATTTCTCAATTGCGAACGAAAAAAGGGGCGAACGACTTTCGGAAAATTCGATTGCCGTGACACCCCCGAGGAACGAAAGGAGATTAACGATATAATACGTATATGTATATACGACATATGCACATAAACCTCACGAATATTACAATGATAAATCACGTGCACTGCCTTTAAACTCGCAGGACTTTGCTTTTACTCGCGAGACACGACAAGTGGTAAGTCGCAACGCGTAGTCGTGTTCTTCTCCTTTTTCTTCCTCGGTGTTTGCTTGTTCTGGGCGATTTACGGTACACATTGCGTTACGACATTTTTTTGATAAAGAAATGCAAATGCAGGCTCGGACAGTATATCGAAAGGCAGGAAACGCGAGCCGGAATAATTCTCGTCGAGCTTTTGTTCCGTGACTTATTGGCAGCACCAACGAAAATGACGGCTCTGATAAAATTATTCTGATGCCATTCTGACAGGTGCGTGCTTGATTTCGTGCCCAAAGTTCGAAAAACGTATACCAACATGAAACAAGCGTTTCGATTTTATCGCTTGAAAGGTTCACTATTCAAACTGTCAAACATGCATGAGTCTACTCGTACAAGGGTAATGTTTAATTTAAACGTTAACGCCGTGTCTTTTTAGCAATTCTAATTTCTTCTGTTGTCGATTTTTGCATATACAGCTTCACGTATCCTATTATATAGCACGGTGGTATAAAAGTCGCCTCTAAAAATATGTTAATTGTAAGTTATTCCAAAACCTTTGTATATAATTATTTTCCCTGACATTCTCATGATGAGATCGAAATTAGCGATCGCGATCTAATCAGCGACGGTAAAAAGTTGTTGGACAGAATAGATCAGAAAATAATCTACAAGTCCTCGTATGGGTCGATTACTGCGCTTATTTTTATATAAATATAACTCAAAAAGAAGCTCTTCGAAAACGAGCTCAGACACAGACGAGGACTTGCAGAGCACTTTTTGAACTCATTTTGTCTTTTGATAATGAAAAAAAAAATTGTTCTTAAATATGGCGTCATTCTTTGAATTTCTTCATTTTTATACAATTTTGAGCGATAACGAAAAAAGCTTATCGTAATAAAAATTTAATAAGTGTGCGTTCGGATCCCAATTAAAATTTAAATTGCAAAGACTATATAATATATATACATCTATTCGCAGTAGAAATGAAAATGAAATTTTATATAAAAACTGTATTGGATTTGTTATTTGAGGACTTTCTATTTCTTTTTTATAAACTCGGATCCCATAAATTTGCTGGATATTAATGGTAAAATTGCCGTATATTTACCGTGACAATGAACTCAGTCATTAATGTTTTTGTACATCATATTTTGCGCCATAAAAAGCTATTATACTTAAGAGAAAAGTTTGTCTCCTTGAATCCTCTCACACTTTCTTTTGAAATTAAGGAACTTTTAATAATATATTTACAAATTATAAAAGCGACGAAACCGTATAAAATTTATGAATACATCAAACACTGTACCAACACCATCACATTTAATGCGTGAAACTCCTCAATATCTCAATCGAATGATCAGACTCTCCAAAGCGATGATGATTAAAAACAGCATCCAATTGTATGGGAAAAGATAATACTGCTCGATGTATTTAGCCATATAATTATCGTACCAATTACTTCCTCAATAACAAATTTGCCGGTAAAAAAAGTATGCCCCTGGGGTTACGATATTTTTAATTCGATTCTCACGTACATATAGCTGGAAGGAGAGAGAAAGAGAAAAGGGAGGCGTTAAACTTTCGATTCGGACGATCCCCAACGATCACGAATCGCTTACGCAATCTTGGCTCAGGAATAAAGAAAAGAAAAGAGCTGCTCAATGCTCATTGATGGCCCGGTGATTTTGTTATAGCAATTTTTTTATTGGTCGCACGCAGCAAGTGATAGGCCGTCGATTTTAACGGTGCTGACCAGTCCTTTTATCAGTCGCCATTATGTTTAGGTGTAAACTAGGTTAAAATAGTGTCGTGACGGTTTTTTATCAAAAAGTAATTAAAGTAAGAGAGAATATAAATCCGGCATTGCATTGCGGAAACTCATCAATTTTTGTAAAGCGACGTTTTTTCGCGCTTCTTTTGCAGACGATTTTTTATTGAACAGTACTTTTTATATAAGTCCTTATCGAAATGAATTTTGTCGACTTTTTTTAATTCATGGAATTATGTAGATGCTGTTTTAATAAAACAAATTAATACATATAAGGCCCTTCTTGCCGAATTACGGTATAAAAAAATCTGTTAAAGTCGTGTTTAATGTAAATTGCCAAAATAGAGTCAGTATTTTAACGGAAATGATGACATTTATCGATTATTTTTAAAAACATGGTCTTCCATGTTAATAGTTCCAAAAAAATATTGATTCGTCCACCCTCCGAATATATCCGAATAAATCGTTTATCTCGACCTCCTTTTTAAAAGTTACCCTCACGAATATAGATAAGATATGTAGGTTAATCTATTAAAGACTAATAACGTACGTTTGGATTCCCCTTTCTTCGCGTTTATAATCTCGTGACTCTCACGCGAATTCTGACATGCTGTTTAATGCGTCTTCTAAGGTTTTAAATTTCCGAATTAATCACTCGGTGAAATTTAGCTTTTTTAGGTTACAACTTTTTCTATGTTTGAAATGTGAAATAACTGCAACGGCAAAATATAAATTTTAATGATTTATCGTTTATACTGTTGACGCAAAAACCTCGACAAATTCAAATGAAGTCGTTTACGTAAACAAAATAGAAGTGTTTTGCGCAGAAAGTCTATCCTTTGAATCATAAATGCTCTTTCGTAGAGATTTTCCAGTAATTTTAAGTTTAATTTTACCAATTATTTACCATTTAAGTTAAACGCGTATAGTTTCCTACATGCAATACATTTGGTATTCCCCTATATATACATACATTCAGTAACGCCAACAGCATGATGTGTATTTATATGAAATATAGCTTTCCAGGATGTTTTATTAGTCCTAATTTTGTTGAATTTACAGAGTATATCAATATTATACAAAAAATGTTTTAATTAACGATAAATGAAAGGCCGGAAACAAAAACTTCATGAATTAGTAGAATGCTTTCCCGCAGTTAATGAATTAACGTTTCGCTTAAAATGCGGACTCTTTTTTGCGGCAGTATTTCGTAACGTGATGTTTTTTAAGTGTCTGATGCGATGTCGAGTCTCGAATAAGTATATACATTTAATGCGCGCATGGAGTTCAAACACGAAGTCGATCACTTTCCCGTAATTATGTGCTTTCGCATTACGACAATGTCGGCTATACTACCATTAAACAGAACCCCAAAATTAGGTCGGGAAACCATTGTTTCATTGCACATATTTACAATTTTTGCTTGTTGCTCGATTCGTATGTTTTTATTGTTTCTTTTCTTTCCCGTTACCCTATGGTACCCGACAATAAAAGAAAATTTTACGAGTCTCTAACACGATCATGTACAGGTTTGTAAAATTCGATCAATTTTTATACATATAAAATTTAGGTTTACATTTCTGATCCCTTGATCGATTCTTTCGGTTACTTCCAATTTTGGTCGTAGCACTGATTTTATTGACGTACATTGTCCTGTATATATACGCCTGCTGTATGAATACGAAATAACTCATCAAACTTTTTAGAGTATAGGAATTGATACTATCGATGTTATCGATTATTGAAAATTCTGAATCGGTAACATAATAATTTATAAAACTCATTATATACGACCTGAATACATATTCGTAATGCAGCTCTGTTGTATATAACATACAATCATCTTGTGAACCGAATAATACGAAATAAGGAAAAGGAACAATTTTATAAATTGATTTGTGAATTTTGAACAGTTTCTGTTTTTAGTAACTTTTTTTAGTAATAAATTTATTCGACTGGACTACTACTTTATCGATGCAATACTTTAAAACCCTATAAATTTAAGATAACAGGTATTTTGACGTCAACTGTACTTTCATTTGTTTATTTGCGAAGCCCCACCGTAATTCAAATTCAGTAATAATTTTCAACGCTAAATGGCCTCACGATTTATACGAGGTCCAGTGTCAATAAGCGGTTTCAACTTCGCAGGTATTATTTTCCGGTAATAAACGAACGACTTCAACTTGACGGAAACGGAAAGGCAAAGCAATGTATAATTGAACTTGAATGCACTGCAACGGGTGAGCAACGAGCGCATCTTTACCGACTAAATCGAAATTTATTGTAGATTCGATTTTTTCAGATGCAAGAGGGTAGGCATTCAGGTTAAACGTATATTATTATGTTTCAGGTGTCAGAAAAGTACTCGGCTTTCACACGGCCTGATCATAGAGATTCAGTAATAAATTATGCACGTTACCCATAAATTTCATTCGAAGAAGCATATATCACTCGCGGCTTTGCTACGGTTTCACAATACGTGTTCGTATAATATACTTCGAAATCTCGAGAAATAATCGGTAAACCTATTTTTGATTTTTTTTTCACGCACTGACCATCTAACACAAAGTTGACTGGGATCATTATCAAATGGCAACATTCTATACTACAGCGCAATGTCGTCCGATGCTCGTTTAACACGTGCACGTTGTTCGTTTGGTATGCACTGTATCTTTTGACTTTATTTACTGGATGAATATAAAGGAAATCTTGTTTTGACGCCGCCTCAATTGTTCTTCAACGTTTATCACCAATATTTATTCACAAATTTGACTTCTTCATTTTCCGAATGTCACTGATTTTAAAACAATGTAGTCGTGATGCTTAAGAATTAGTAATTGATTATATTTCTGACAAGTGGATTTTAACCCCTGCTTTCGAGATCAATTTAAAAAAGTCATGTCCATCGAGTGTCACACGGCACAAATATATACACGTGAAATCGGTGACGGGTGTACAATGTCGCCGAGCTTGTTAACATTCATCGAAGCTTCCCGTACGTCAAATCTTACCGTGTCCTCGTGTGACCAACGGACACTTAAAAAGTGCAGGACCGAGACGCACCCTCCAGCACCGAGAGTTATTACGCAGCTCTTGACACAAAAGCCTCGTTTTCTCTTACTTTCCTGCTCTACCGCTTGAATGATCGCCGGGCAATGGCGCGTTGCACGAAACAGACTGTGTGTGCGGTGATAAATTATACAAGGATGCGTCGTGCCACTCAATACGATAATATCGTGGTGGATATGCCTACGAATGACGCATAAATGCGGGCACGTCTATACCGCATAAGATTCTAACTTTCATTTCTGCATTTACTATACTGGTCCAGTTCCGAGTTGATCTAAAAGTATATAAAAATTAAAAAACGAGTATTGTCATCGTAACTAGATACTTTGTAGCGTATAGAGAAATTATTTGCGTATCTTATATGTTCAGTCCTCTAGAAAGTTTGTAATTTCATTTTAGTTCCAAGAACTGCAAATTATCTCTCTTATCTTACTATTGTTCTAAACAAATACTTTTCTCAAGCGCTCGGAGCACTGGCATGTGTCCATTATGCTGAGCCGATATTGGTAATACTCGAAGGTGTTTCGATTTTTTTACCTACATTCCGACAAAGTGATAATAAAAATAATTAATTATTTACAAAAATAAAATCTTTATGCCTGCATGCAAAATGGCTATTGTGTAAAGCGAGAAAAATATTATGAATGAGCAGTCGACGAATTCTATTCCGATACCATTGACAACTGTGAAATTAAAATTGTAAATTCCTTATTATTGAATTTATACATAAGTCGACAGAAAAATATTTATATAAGGCAGAAAAAATGTTATTTTTCTATTTATAATTATATACGAATTAGTTAAAACACGATTATTCTATGCAATTAGTAAAAACTACTATAGTAAATGATGCGATAACAAGTCCAATTATAATTTTTATACATTTACGATCACGAGAAATGTTGTTCATCAATTCGCCCACTGTTCGACAACCAAATGCGTTTTCAAGGTTGGTGTACTTACGTGAATCGATTAAGGCTGGCGTTGATTAACGGCAGTTCTAATCACTGGAATAAAAACCTTGCCGGTCATTCCTAGAGCGGCGATAATATTGTCGCTGAGAATGCATTTTATTAATAATTCTTATAAACAGTTGTATCTTTGATAAATCGAATTATGCTAAAATTGGTTCCTCTAACAATACGTTTTTCGCGTGCATATGCAAATTGATATTTTATGATTAAAAGTTTCTTTAAATATTTTTATGAATGATATTTCATACATCATTTTCATACATCACGATACTCAATATGATATTTTACAATTTGTGGCAATCACCAGCATGTTGAGTGTTATTACATTTAATGACGCAAGTTCCTTCCTTTCTTTCCTCTATTGATATTTTAAATTATAAACGAATAAATTTCCATAGACATCAGATATACGAGTAATAAATGTCAAATAAAGTAGATATATTAAATAATTCTTAAAGAATTATTAAACAATTTATTAGAGAATTTGAATGAGATCAAATTCCCGAGTAGACATTTTCTAAGACCCTGATCAGGGCCGTAAAAAATGTCTACATTTTTTTCAGTAACATTTCTAATTCATTTAGGTTGAGTTAGAATTGTCCTAGCATGATTATAACAGCATTCATCTTCATCATGCACTGAGATCGAGATATAATTTGTATTTTAAATTCTACATTCTACATTTAGAATAAATGTGTCTCGGGACATGATTTCCCCAACTTTCCTTCTGTCGTGTTGTTATTCGTACCAGTTTCATAATAAAGAAATTAGGTAAGATTTGCCCAGCGAATATATCGGTCTACGAACAATTGCGATGAACGTTACAGGAATTTCAGAAGCGAAAATGGATTATAATTAAACTTTGCGTATTCAGCATACCCAGTATAAATGACAGGTTTGAAATTACCACGTTGATTTTTTTCCATTTAACTTTTACATTATTCTATCGATCGAATCGAAGGAAGGGAAAGGAAAAATTAATTATATCCGTTCGACAGCAACTTCTATTGAAAAATTTATTAGCGGAGGGGTGTCTTACTTGCATCGATGACGGAACGAACATCCAATAAAATCCGCTTTCAATAGACTCTATATAGGTACAAACCAAACTGATGCCTCCATACAGACGAAAATTACGATTCAGGTGGGCGACAATGGTCGTCCACCGATTGCATCGATAATCTGCAGGCGTTGGTGGCGATGACAATAGGGCGATGCGTTTGAAGAGCAATTTTCTCGTGGGTAGCTGATGACGCGTAAGGTGATGAGACATCAGGAAATCGGGTCAACGGGATACTACTTTCATACTGTTTCTTTTTTTCCCTCGCAAAACGAAACGCGATGTCTTTTCCTTAAATGCACTATTTCCGGATCTCGCGAATAAATGCGCTGAAATGGAATAATAGACCGAGTAGCGGTGCACTCGATCAACGGAAAATAATACGTTATATATATTTATTTCAGAAATTCTAAATATTTCATTGGAAAGTATCACACATCTGCTAACGATAAGGCATGAAGAATCAGCCAATATAGTAAATATCTAGTTAATTGTAATATTAATTATTGTAGTTGAAAAGGAAATCATTTTGCCCTAAAAAATGGCCAAAAATCAAAATGTGAAAAGGATAGTTGTACAATTTCCTAGTAAAAACGATTTTTTTTTTTTAATCATTAGAACAGAAACTTAAATACATTACTAATAGTCTACATTTATATATATGTTTTTTGGAAAAACAACAGTAATTAGTATTATTAAGGATTTTTAATCGTATCACCTAAAAAGATGATTCCGTCATCATCATAGATCCTGAATGTAATGACTTCATTCTGGGAACGAAAGAGTAAGATTTCTGACCGTATAGGAAATATTCGATATCTGCTAATAATAAAGATCTATTCAGTAATTTTATTGTTAGATGAAATTACAAAATAAAAATTAAATAAAAGTGCATAAAAAAAATAAATTCGAAATCGCGCTTAAAACATTCCATCGCGTATAGAGCACTAGTCAAGAGGCCAAGTTTGATGACTCAACCGTCTGTACCTACTGATTTTGCTTATTGGAGAAAGTGACCAGTTTCGGAAGAAATTTGTGATGGAAGCAAGAAAATAAATACCGATCGGTAAAATGACCGCTTAAAAAGTACCTATTCTCAGAAACAGCAACCGAATTGCTCGTTGCCCGGTACGTATATTCTCCCCGCAAAATTTATTGCGCAGTAAAGCCTCAGACCGGCGCAGTAAATCGCGAATTCAGCGTTCTAATGGTTATACCGTTATTCCGATTTTCTTATAGGTGTCATCGGACGTCCATTCATAGACTCGCTGAACTATCGTCAGCCATCACCGGATGACGGTTGCGGATATTCAAATTCGAAAATGCGCCAAATTTTTAGCGAAACCATTTGAATCGAAAACCTGCAGTGGTTTTCGTAATTTGTAACGCTTATCGAAACGCATCTCGATTCATGGCCTATGACTCTGCTACTGTTGCAATAGCCAGTAACGCGCGTATACGATTCCATTAATGCTTGGAGCTGGAGATTACCAAAGCGTAAACGCGTTAAGGATGGCCACGAGTTGGCAATTTACCTTCGGAAAGCCATTTTCTAATGCGCGATTGCCCGATCGGTTCTTATATTACCGCCAAGAGAAAATACGACGATTTTACCTTGCGGCTATTCGATACTCGAGTCGCGTGTTGTGCAAGATAATCGACGTCTTATTACAACCATAGATGCGTCAACGTCCTACCGATTTTCATCAAAACTATTTTCATCATATAATGGAACGTACGGTTCGATGTAAAATTTGTACCGTATCAAGTATAGGTCTTGTTGCATTTTTACTTGGAGCATAGTTAAGTACGGACGTATAGAAGTGCTGATCGAATCGGACTATGAAAAGTGACGTTGGATAAGTCAAGCTGTTAAATAATGTACAAGGTGCACAATGTGTTAAATATACAAATTATTATCAAATTATAGACGTTGAACATGTGCAAATAGCCACTACGTGAAGGTGAAAATATGATTTAAGAGGACTGCGAACATGTTTTTTTTTTTTTTTTTTTTTCATTTATTAAGCATTTAAGGCCTTAGGCCCATTTCAGCTTACAAAAGTACATTTATCGAAACGCCTATTTAACAAATACAAGAAATTTTGTCTATATTTGGAGATCGCATGCCTTAAGAAATTTGAACATATACTGGCATGCCAAACTCCTAGGAGCTGATAATAATATAACATGTTTTTGAGATGGTTTTTAAATGATTTTCTTCTTAGATAAAAAGATCTGAAATGTAGTAGCCTAAAAACGGAATAGTTGCATGGTTCGAGTGATAACATTTTATATATGTAATCTCTTTTCCAAGGTTGAAAAAATTATCTAACTCGAAAAATCCACACCAAAATCCGTAACTTTTCCCAATTGAAAATTGAAGTCTTCAATGAGAATTCTAGTTTAAGGAATTGGTATTAAGTGATCATTTCAAAGATAAAAGGAGAGAAAGCAAAAGTTCGCGCTAGGTGCTTTAAAATCTTCTTTGTGTTCTTTTTTATGCTCTGAATTCTTCTTTGATGCTTTATCAGAAGTTCTTATGTGCAAACACTATGTTTCATTGTTTATACCACGTACTTTAGACGATTCGAGGTGATATATGCTTATTTTAAAATTTTAAAAGCATACAATCAGATCTTACGAGAATAACCCATTGTTCCAAATTAGAAAATTTAGATTGAAACTTTTTCAGACTGTATTCACATTATCAATGCATTTATTCTTCAAGTTACTAATGAGTTCTTATAATATGATTATACATCTTCGGCACAGTTACTCGTATTATTATTTTTTTATATTTATTACCAACCTTTTAACTTTATCATTCATATTGATCTATTGGGAATGTAGCTTCTTTGAATATAAATGCCAAATCTCAAAGTAAAATGATCAATATTTTAAAAAATGTTGAAGACAATAAACATCTACAAAACGAGTTCTAAGAGAAAACGTTAAAATTTACAACAAAGTCTTGCAAATGCCTAAGTATATACCCGGGCATTCGAACCTGTGATCAGTGGTGTTCTAATGAATGAAGAAAGTGGAAATTTAGTATTTTGTTCCTTCATTTTAACAAATTTGACGAGAATTCCTCGATTATCTTCAAATTCGTGACGTGAAAATATTAATGCTAATTTCCGTTGCCACTCATAATTTTGCTTCATGTCTGCATTTTCCCCTTTTCAGTTCTCATGATCTGCTGGTCACCAATTGTAGCGTGTCGGGCACTTCATTTGTAAATGTTGAATATTTCAGCAATCATGAAAATCAATTTCGAAAGTGTTCAATTTTTGTTAATGTATCTGAATTAGTGACCTCAAAGTTAATTGATTTTCTTACCTTCGTAGCATATTATCGAAGATATTTTTACCGGTATTTGGTTAATGACATGAAATAAGTGAACTTTGACGTGTTTAAAATTAGAGTCAACTTATTTCGTTTGCGATTTTGAAAGTCATGTACTGAATGAAGAAAGAAAGAGGAAGGGATCATCATTTTTCCTCTCAAAGTTAACAGATTCAATTCTTCATCCAACTTTCCTTCTACGAAGTGTATTTAAACAGAATCTACAGATTTTAGTTGATTAATTCATTACAATTTTCGATCAACTATAGAGTGATGGTACGAATCCTCGATTGTGCGATCCTGATTCTCTCCTTACCGTTTACTTACATATATTTTCAATGGACATAGTAACATATAAATTAGTAGAAAATTACAATACTTTCTACCCATTTCTTCTCACCTGTATGTTTAAATGAAATTTAAAAAAAGCGAGCAAATTACACAGGTCATTTACCTTAAAATATATTCTAAAAACTCACTTGATCAATTTCTGGACTTCAGTGACGCTTTAATTGCTTACGGGTTTAATTCTTTCCCGATTACGAAGGTGCCTGAATCGGTGTCAATCCACGCTGTTACGGTTTTCACTTTGAATTCTAGTCGGACCAAATCTGACCTAATTGAATGATAGGAAGGTCGCGTTCTGCGAAGGACTACTCGACCGGAACTAGTGGTTTCACAGTTAACTTTTAGTACAGTATACAATACTCAAATGGACATTTAATTATGTAACAGCATATCATAGAGATGATCAGGTAGTCAATAGAAAAAAAAATCACACTTAAATAATTACTTCGCCTGACGCAAGGCGGGCGAAGTATTGAATTCACCAACAAAAATTTTTCCGATTCTTCGATTTTGGGAATTTTTTGGTGGAAAT
>JAPYZR010001911.1:0-20646 GCA_030522945.1 Trichopria nigra
TTTCCAAAAGTTCTCATTTAATTTTGAATGATTTCTGCTGGAATTTTTTTGGTGATTGTATATGTTATGTAGAATCACCCTTCCAGAGCCCAAATTTAATCACAGTTACAAAACTTGTTTCAGCAGCTACGCTCGAATTGGCAAAAAGCGGAACTGAAAAATTTAATATAAATATAATATAATTTTTTCCGTTTTTCGAAAATCGGACTCTGTAAATGTGAAAAAATATGCATTTCATATGATCGTATGGAAAATTTCAGCTAAATCGGTTTATAAATGAAAGAGTTCTATTGGAAATGAGTTTCGGCAAAAAGTGTCGGTAAAAGTTCTACTTTAGAACCCCCATTATTAATCCCATTATTCCTTCATTGGAGAGTGCAATAGCAATTATATAAATAAATAAATATTTCCAATGCATTAAACATATAACTTTCAGCTGCATTAATTGGTAAACGCGAATTTCGCGTGCAATTTTTTTTTTTTTTTTTTTTGTATTTTGTATAATTATACTTTAACAATTGTCTTTTCTTCGCGCGAGTACACATTCCGCGTAATCTCCGAAGTCTCCTATCTTGGACAATAAAAATATTTTAACGTACTGAAAATATGCTGCCATAAAACTGAATTAGTCATTGTTTCTAAAAAGATATTCTAAAGATTTTTTTTTTTAATTTTTCGATTATTTTATAACATTCGATAGAATTTATGTAACTATAAACCCTGTAGCCCCTTTAAGGTGGTTCTAAAGTAGAACAGTTACCGATCGAGCTTTCCGACAGTAAAAGTTTAATAAAAAGTGATTGAAACGTTGTTTTAAAATTTGGGCTTTGGAAGGGTGATTCTACACGACATATACAATTCTTTAAAAAAATATCGCTGAAATTGGTTCAAAATTAAACGAGAATTATCCGAAATAAATTATTTTTATGGCTGATAATAGAAAATAATTTATTTCGGATATTCCTCCTGTAATTTGCTGGAATCAATGTCACAGATATTTTGTTGGGTATTATATATGATGTGTAGAATTACCCTTCCAAAGCCCGAATTTTGAAAAGATGTTTCAAAATCCATTTTTATTTATACTTTTCCCGTTTTCAGGTTAGGTCGGTAAATGCTCTACTTTAGAACCCTCTTATGATAACAAAATATGACCATCATTTCAACATATTTCCTGCATATTGATCAATTTTAATCTTCCTTTAATTTGGAATCAATGTCACTTTTGGGGATCATATATGACCCTTACAGCAGAGAACCCGAATTTTGAAAGAACTTTGAGATCCATTTTTATATTTATACTTTTTCTGTTTTGAGGTTAGGTCGGTAACTGTTCTACTTTAGAATCGTTAATTCTAATTAACCCTCTTAAGTAATAACAGCGAAATAGTTTTAAAAACAGTCAATTAATTTCGAATTTTATTCCGCCACATTGAATTCGCCACGTTGAATCCACCACATTTATATATATATATATATATAACAAAAGTTATAATATTCATAATATATAATAACTATTAATTTCTGCAACTTCACATTTTCACTTTAATGATCTATATCCTTAATGTATACTTCATGTATAAAAATGTTTTATTAAAAAAAAAAATAATATTTTTGTACAAATTGTTTGAAATAACGGATCCTTATATTGACGAATAAGGAATAAGGACGAAAAGAAAACCAAAAAAGTTCAAAATGGATATATATTTGAACTATATAACAATATCTTAATTTCTACCTTATTGTGTGTATATATATTTTCAACGGACATTCCCCCAGCATTTTTGCGAAATATTTGAATCAAATATATAGATATACAGAAACAACATAATATTTCGTTTTGAAAATTCTATTTGTAAATAATTAATAACTCGTCGTTTCTGTGTGAATTAAAATATACAAACACTCGATGATACATATATGTAGTAGTATACGCTTATGTATTTACATCGAATAATGCCTCGATTTAAATCCACATATAAATATAAACGGTTCGGTATAATATACCAATAATTTCGTTACACATATAACTTTACCGTCGTCTGTTTTATTGTGCTGTGCATACTGTCAACCCAATTTTTGAAGTAAGTATAGCTAGAAATACATAAATATTGAAAATGTTAAATATATACGCATAAAAAAGGTAACAGGCGCGTATTAATTTATAAAGTGTAAAATTCATATAAAATTAACTACATAATTACTACTATAACGGCCTGAGTCGTGTATTTATTTCGTCTTTTCGTATATATTTCAATGTATGAATTTTCTGGAAAAATAAAACACCTTTCAAAATCACCTTAAAAAAATAACGATCACGAATGATATCCAAAGAAATTAAAAAAAAAAAAAAACGATAAAAATAAATTGAAATTATCTGCAAACATATCTCAAAATATGAAATCTGTTAATATATTTATATAAATCCTGTAATTGCGTTACAATTAATGACATGATGTAATATGTTTCCGAAAATATATCTTTTCCAATTCCATTGAATTACGTTAAAAATGACCGAAAGGAATTAAATTTCTATTATTTTCAATCCCTTTTGATGAAATTATTTTAATAAAATAATATATAATAGGTTATACGAATATAAATTACGAGAAAATAGACAAATTACGAGATTTTTCATTTGTTCATGTAGAAATTCCTCTAAATTGTTCGTTAGGTTATTGATCGAAAAACAACGATATACATTATTTATATATTTGGGTGGTCGTTATTTCGTAAAGTTCGCAGTTTCGAAAGTTCCTAATCCCGTTATACTTATATATTACATAAGAAAAATTTTTGAGCCTAAATTGAATTATTTATATCTGAATTTTAAACCGACGAAGAACAATAATTTATTCCTTCAAAAGATATATCGGGTGCGTGTTTATAAGAGATTTAAATCAATTTAGAAATAACTTTCGACCGACAAATTTATAAAAAACGAACAAAATTACGAAGAACAATGCTGTTTTCCTTTTTACATATTTTCGGGAAAAAAAGTATTGAAAATTTTAATCTACAAACAAATTTTATGAACGTCCAAGAGCGAGCTTCAAAATGGTACATTTATGTACTCTCGATTTCTTTTGTCATTTTTTTTTCTTTTTTAACGAGATAAAAATATAGAGACAGCCAAAATTTTCGCAATCATTTATCCACAACTTTCTTACGGATTATTTTGACTTATCAAAATGCGACCCTAAGAAGATACCTTCGATTATCTTTTTTTTTTTTATGTAAAACAATTTGATTTTTCCATATATAATGATTTAACTCAACAAATTTTCACTGAAAATGGGTTTATATAAATAACACATTCTTTTTTCTTCTGGTCGCTAATCTCGAATCTGTTGTTACATTTAAGAAGATATTTGTCAATATTTAAAACGTTCTATATATGAAAAAATCGAAAACGAAGTTAAATTTAGGTCGCAAAATTGTCAGTACATGTATAATGATATCCTTATAGAGATTTTTATGAAAACTTATTGTTAACAAAAAAAAAAAAAAAAAAACGTTTGGATGAAAGAATACGATTTTTTTCTCAATTAATCGAACGTATCTTCTCGGATTGCTATTTATTTATTTATTGTTATTTGAAGGACAGAATCAAAAAGTATGATTAATTTCAAATCGGAAACAACAGAAAAATGCAAAAAAAAACGACCGATTGGCATTTAATGAGTTAATTGTTTCCCGTCAAGTTTCACGTTAAAAAAAATAACAGAAATAAAGGAAGAAACTATATTCAGTCGTGCTTTTTTTTTTCCTGATACGTTTTTTCTGATTGAATGGAATTTCGAAATTTTATTCTAAGAATGTCGGAAAGCGTATTCTTCATTTCTCTCTATACACTCAAATTGCCTAAACATTATAACACATTTTAGGAAATATCTACGCTTTCCTCAAATAAATGAATTATTAATAATATTCTATAAGAAAATCCCTTATAGATTAATAAAATTAATATATACATATTTAACAAGATACATATAATAACGCAATAAGTTTGTATACGTGTATACTTCGCTTCATACTACATATATATATATATATATATATATATATATGATGAAATTTTCACTAATCTAAAGTAAAACCTTGTACCCCAAAATTTCCCAATCAAGTTTCGCAAATAAATAAATAAGTAGTAAAAATCAACCAAACATTATATACATGTTTTCAGCGTCGAACCAGAATAATGGCAGATCAATCCGAGACCGAGAAACTGGCGCTTTTGACGAAAGCACACACGTCACTGACGAAATTTACCTGGGAGTTGGATCTGTCGGTGATCGATACAATGGAGACGTTGGACGAATTTGTATCTCCCGAAATCGTATTGGACGACAGTGATTTCGCGTGTTGCGTGAAAGTTGTCGTCGACGATGTACAAGATAATCGATTTTACTTGCAACATTACGTTGTAACTTCTCGAACCGCACGTTCGCAGTTCTCGAGAATAACGTTTACGATGCAAAACAATGATCAAAAGATACCGGAAGCAACTCTTTTTCGGGAAGAGTTCGACGCCGCTACATTCTCGTATTGCACGCCTGTCGGTTCACCAATTCCCATTAATAATGATAAGAAGAAATTTTCGATAATTTGCAACATCAACGCAGTACTATTGCTACTGGAAGACAACAAAACCGACGAACCCTTAACTAATAAGAAGCACGAAGAATTCATTAACAGAAGCATCATTGCTTTGTACGAAAATCAGAAATTTTGCGACGTAGTCATCGAAGTCGGCGGTGACAAATTTCAAACGCACAAGATTATGCTTTCTCGCTGCAGCGTCACATTTTGCGACGGGTTCGAAAACAATAGCTTCCTCAAGAATGAAAATGATCAGTACGTTATTAGTTTACAACCGGACAAGTATCCGCCGAGCGCCGTAACGCCGGAGACCGTGGAATTATTCCTTCGCTACGTTTATTCCTATCCGGACGTTGAGGAGAATTTGCGCAGAGACGTGGAACTTTGTAAGAAACTACTCATTTTGGCCCATACTTTCTTGGCGGGAGAATTGACTGAAATTTGCAGTGATGTCCTGCTCCAGATGATAACGGTCGAAAACGCCGTGAGTCTGCTGATGACATCCTACGAAACCAAATCCTTAAAATTGTTGGCTCACCTCAAGGCTTTCGTGAAGCTCCATGTAAACGACTTGAAGAGTTCTGGAGAAATGAAGAAACTCTGCAAATACCCAGATTTAATATGCTCCTTGATATAAAAGTTAAAACGAGCATTCCATTGTCGAGTCTTTCTTATTCGGGTTTTATTCTATACGTGACGATAAGGAATTCATTTTAGACATTCTAGAAATCTTTTATTTCTTCCTTAACGATTGACACTGTAAGCTCATAATTGCTACTGTATGAACCGCAAAAATGCGGATACGTTTTATTCGTATATATTGTGTAACTTTTGTAAATATGGATAACGTCGAGTAGGTTTCTTTATATATTTTTTTGCAATTTTTATAAGCAACATAGACCGAGTACATGATTGAAAAAGAAGAGGTACAAATTATATAATCTTCGCCATCATTTGTATATTATTTATTATGACCACGTGTAAAATTAACATTACAAAAATATATCTCTGTTTATAAAGAAAGGAAAAAGAAACAAACATAAGAATCATCCTATTCACGATTAATGCGTTAAGGGGGTTCCAGAGTGAAACGACATTTCACGATCGAGTTTTCCGAGATTCCTTCTTTATCGGCTAAACGATTGATACAACTGAACGTGAACATACTCTCGCAACCAAGTCGTTCTATCATTTCTTTCACCCCACGGGACAGAGCCAGAAAATACGAAATGCGGGCCGATTTTATTTCCAAAAGTAACGTCTTTTTACTCCTCGAACTCTTTTCAAATAATAAAGTCCGGTATGCTTTGCATCCCGGTAGAATCACAGTTACACAGCGCCATTCGCTCGAATTGGCAAAATTAAAAGTAGAACTGCAAAATTTAATAAATAAGTGATTTTAGTTCTATTGGAAATGAGTTTCGCCAAAAAGTCTCGGTAAAAGTTCTACTTTAGAATCCCCCTTAATTAAAATATTAAGTATCCCTGTAAGTGAAAGTTCCACGTACATCGTACACTTATTGAAATTGATCGTCATCGGTAACTTCCCATCGACTGCAATCTAAACGCCATTTCAATTAAATTTTGAGGTGCCGAGTCTTCGTAACAAACGTAAAGTTCCTTGATACGAGGAAGCGTGTATAATCTTCCGATGACCCAGTACGCGGTGTCTTCCCATTCGAATAACACTCCGTGTTCTTTAATCGCGATTAAGCTTTTGTTTATCACCGTTTTGGCCGCGTCGTCGTTTAACATCCTTTTAAATCTCACCGTATTGCTCAAGAGCCTGTGAATGACGTGTGCGCACTCGTTGAAATTGTTCAATAGTTTAGAACTCTTTGGCGAAACTCCATCGAAATTCGACGAGAGCAGTACTCCCTCGAGTAAGTCCAGCTGCACGTAATGAAGTAAACAATTCTTGCCTCCCGTTGTGATTATCTTGTTCTCTATACTTTCCGCTTGATTCAACAGGTTCTCACGAATGTCCGCGATGTCTTGAGCGTCAGGACCGTCATTCTGAAATATTTTTAAATAAAATAACATTTGTTATACGTTTCAATTCTGTGACGGGATTACGTCCTTCTTTGTATTAAATTCATTATTATATATCAGAAAAACTCGTTCGGATACATTGGATCGGCGAATTAAAACACTCGAAATGTAGACATTGACCCGAATTATCGTTCCTTTGTCGGAATTCGACCAGCCGCCGTATTAGGTTGAATAACAATAACGCGTCACAATTTTGGTGACGTATTAAAAATAAATATCGTATTGCGGCTTTGTGTAATTCGACCGAACGTATTGGATCGAACTGAAAAGCGTTGAAATTTTCGGCAAAGTATTGAAAAGCATCGGTACTGCTTTCGCGAAATTCTAATTAAACGCATTATTGGATCGAATTACAAACGCAAACTTGAACAAAGTATTGAAAACCAATTGTTATTGCTCGCGTGAAAAACTGCCAGTTAATGGAGGATTTTGGTACGAATATAGTCATTACTCAAAATTAATCGTTGTAAACACGATGTCGGCAAAAGAAGGCCCCTGGATTAGACGTAAATGCGTATAACACGGGGGCCATCTTCCGCGGACATTCAACTGATGCGCGTATCGCTCCCTTAAACATCGATGAATCCAATTCAATGTTTTCTTTCTTTTCAATTAAGGGGGTTCTAACGTAGAACAGTTACCGGCCTAATCTCGCAAAATAGGTAAACCATAAATAAAAAAGGATTGAAACATTTTTTCAAAATTCGAGCTTTGGAAGGGTGATTCTACATATCATATGTAATCCCCGAAAAAACCATCGTCGACATTCAAATTCAAAATTAAAAGCGAATTATCCGAAATAAATTATGTTCGCTTACCAGCAACAAAAATAATTTATTTCGGATAATACTCGTTTAATTTTGAACCAATGTCACCGACATTTTGTTGGGGATTGCATATGATGTGTAGAATCACCTTTTCAAAGCCTGAATTTTTAAAAAAGGTTTCAATTATTTTTGCTGACGGTATAAGAAAAAGTGGTCCGCTTGGTATGGAATGTCCCATATATAAGTAGAAATAAAGTTCAACTAATGTTTTAAAAATACACCTACTTCGAAATCGGAATCGGTATCGTCTGACTGCCGGGTTAGGAGTTTTGCCCTTTCTCTGGTTGCTCGTCTCCCCAAAACGGGACCGATTTCATCGCTCACTTCACTGATAGGTCCTGAACGTTGACTCATGGAATCTTCTGACGTTTGCAACGAGTATGCTATAAAGTTTTTTTATTACCAGATTTAAATTTTCCTTCACATATAAAATAAAAAGAATAAAAAGAAAAATAAAATAAATAAAAGTTCACAAGATTTACCATTTTGTATCAATTTTATTACAAATAAAAGAAAATATTTAAGATACAGTTATAAGATGACTTTACGATTAGACAGTTTAATTATAGTTTTCATTATCAAAGTCGATAACATTTTAAAAAATTGTGATGTTTCACTAGAACATTTCGAAAAAATATAAATAGAAAATTTAGACGCCGCTTTACTCAGGAGATTTGAAAAGCAATAAAATAGTTACGTGAAATACAAATTTTCAATATCCAAGAGGGAATAGAAATAGATTGGTTGATTTTTGTATTTGCCATGAAATTAAATGAATTAGAAGTGAATATATATATGCTGTATAATCTGCAGGGCATTGAGATTTTAAGAAATTGTATTTTATTGTTGTCACATCATGGACGATGCAATCCTATTGTAAACCTGTGAATATGAACTCAATCTACCGAGTCGCAATGAAAAATTTGATACAAATTTGATATTGAGACATATTTTACATACCCCTAATGCACGTGCAAACAAAAAATAAAGAATTTAAGAATTAAAATGAACATACCAGATCCGTAAGTTGGCGGATTTTCTTCAGGACTACGTCGTCTGGTTCCAGAACTACTAGTTTCAGAATTCCTACTAATACTTAGCAGATTACTCGTAGACTTAGAGTAACTCATTTGCATGTCAGACTTTATGAATCCTAAAAGATTATCAGTAATACTGGACGTTTTTAAGGATGCTGAGCGCTCTTCGAGTTCTATGACTTCAGGCTTGGCATTTGATGAAATCCATTTTTCCGCCAGATTAGGTATACCAATTCTTCGAATATGTTTAAGAGTTTCTTGCGCTTCTTCGACGTAGAATACATCAGGTCCAGTATTCTCATCAGGTCTAACAATGATAAATTAAACTTGTATGAATGTGTGATTAAGATTCATAGACTGTTATTTACATTCCTAATTAATAAATAAATATTTTTTTGCAAAATCGGACATAAATATTAAATACTATCAATTGAGAGAAGACGCACGGTAATTATTATTGCGCTTGTTAACCTAGAATCTAAAATAGTACAAATTTTAAAATTATTACGCACTTTTTAAAAATGTTGGCTCGTTTACTACCATTCCACACATTACATACGATTCCAGCAAACATATTTATTTAAAATACATACTTATTCTTACTTATTTCATAAATTACTTCGACCAGTACCAAATGCTGCAAACAAATATTGCTTTATTCCCTTCTTTTTTTCATCAAATGTATACGTTTAAATTGAGAAAGGCCAACAAATTTAATGAAATATAGTTAAGTCAATATGATAAGAACATTACAAAAATGTTAGTTTTAAATTTTCACTAAGTCAAGCCCTTGAAAGTTTTGTACTTTATATCCTTAAGAGTAACCGATAATATATAATTCGTAAAAAAAATTATCCTTACACAACTGTGCAACCACCACATTCCAATATAACTGCTAATAAATTATGGCCACTTCCAACTACCAACAGAAACCATTGTTCACTGGGTAGCAGATGTTGATTTTCCACTTGACTCTCATACTTTATACTAACGCATGACATTGGGTAAACTCTTCTCCACACAACCAACGACTTAACTGGCTCAGAGCACACTAGGTCGATTAAATTATTTCTTCTAAGAAACGAATGAATCTGCACCAAATCTTCGTGAGATAAGTGAGAGCTGACCAAATACCTCTTATAGTACAAGCAACTTCCAATTATTGTGAATAACCTTTGGCAATCCATTGGATCTTCATTCTGGAACATATGTTGATAAATATGATTAAATGTTCAATTTCTATTTACCAAATTTTTCCTTTTTTTCGTAAATTATTATCACAAACACTATGCATTATGTACAATAAATAAATAAGTACATACCCAATCTCTATAATCCATGGCTTCCATTTCGCTAAGTGCAGCATCGATTTGAATCTGAGCATCTCGAGGCAGCTGAATGTAATGTAACGCTGGAAGTACTTTATCGAATGAACATATCCTTATATCCTTACCGTCGCCCTTTTCTCCAATTTCCTGCTCGGAACCGAAATTCATACTACACCTTTCGTTGATAAGTCGTGAAAAAAAAAGATAAAAGAAGTGATCCAAACTAGGATGAAAATCTTCCCTTGAGAAACAATTTGTTAGATTCTTCTCAGTAAACACTAATGCACGCACAATATCTTTTGACAACTCCGAAGCCTCATATTCATTACAACTGCAAAGAAAATATGTAATTTAGAAATTTATTAAATTTAATTTTATTCGTTTTAAATTGACACTTACCATTTTTCTGGTAAAGCTATTAAAAGTAAGTCTTCATCGCATGAAAAATACGTAACACGAGTTAGCCCGCTCGACGTTCTAATGGTCGTTCTAAAAGCACAGCATTTTATAATATAGTTATTATTTTTTTATTAATAATATGTTAAACGAAACAAAAAATATTTATTTATTAATTATATAACACCACTTATCCCTTCCCATCCCTTCACCCTACAAAGTTCTTGTTAATCCGCATAGGTGCTAAAGACTTTAATTAAGAAATCATATAATAACTTCACATTCATATAACTTAACAAAGTAATTTAATAATTTAAAAACAAATTTCTATTTACCCAACCGGTCGGGGCCCAATAATTTCAGGTAACAAATGGTTAAGCGTAATAAAGGCTCCTCTTGTTAGCGATAAAATGCATTGAGTATTTCTAGATTTTGATTTTGGAAATGAATATACTATTCCCTGCGTATCAGATCCAGTTTCGGTAAGTCCTGATGTTTTTAAAAATATCACACCAAGCGGCTCTTTTATAAGAGACTCCATAAGAACTTGACTTTCTTCTTTATCAATCAACTGCCGAACTAGAGGTGTCTGATGTGAGACCGTTTCTGGAGAGTTATTTGAAGTCGTTCCAGCAGCTCTGTATAACTTTAGTGTCACCTAAAAATTTAAAATTAATTATTTTACTTCAAATTGTAGAACAGTTATATAATTAATAAATTGTTATAAAATATGTTACGTGTGTAGCACCAGAAATTCCAGCCAATACACGATCTAAGTTATTAACTGTCACATCTTTAGTGTTAACACTTCGCAGCCAATCTCCTACTTTGATATCATTGCATTTTATAGCTTCCCCATCAGGAATGAATCCTGCTACTAAAATTCTTTGTTTGTCTTGGGCAATGCGAGGAACAATTCCTAAATATACTTCACACAATGTTGCTCGCCTTCCCAATTTATGCCTTTTTTCTGGATCAATTGATAAATTAACTATTATGACTTCACCATCTTGGGACTCGTCAAACATTGTTATTTCTTGTTTTTTACCGTCTCCCGGTTCACTAACGTCACACCCAGTTTTTTTATTCCTAATGCTAGATCGGTGGCTTTCTCTTCGTTTTAAGAGTCTTATGAGTTTTCCAGCTCTGGTACTTCGGCGCCTAGCCATTTCTGGTAGTGGCGACGTACTTTGTTGAGCTACCTGTTTTTTATCATTAATGGTTTCTGGATAGGATTCTATATAAAACACCTGTCCGGTTGATGTGATCTTGGATTCCCATGCCGCATTTGAACTGAACATATATGACATATACGCCTGATGTATTTTCCTTTGTAAAAATGTAATAATAAGTAATTATTAATAGTAAATTTACTTTACCTGCTACTATTGGAATAATACGATCCAGAGCTTGAACCGCTATCACTGGCCCAGCCATCTTTTTCCTCTTCATCTCTTCTATTCATTCTGCGATCCCCTTGAAAATGATGACCATTCTTTTTTTCTGTATCGGACATCATTTTCACTGTAACATCTGAAAAGAATGAATCAGAATATATATTTATGGTACAAAAATTATATATGACATATATGTATATATATTTATATATATAATATATTAAAAAAAAATATATATATATATATTTTTTTTTATATAGGTGTTATTCGTAATAGTTCATAGTTCAAGAAGTTTATACTTCTATATAGCGTAAACAAATATTTTAAAAAATGTATGTAAAAATATAAATGAAAAAATCAAGGAAATGTCATTTATACATATATCAACCTTACAAAATTTTATTCAAATATTTAGAATCTATTGCGAACAATTTAGAAGCTCAAATTGTAAGTCATGACATCGGAATGAAAGCAGATCACATGCATATTAAAATATGTATGCGATACATCAATGCGTATATGCACAATTGCATTTTAGCATGTTTTAGCAATAAATACCGCTTGCACCTAAAAACCCACCTGTTTGATGACAGTATGTATTTACCTGAGCGTCGTCATTGTCGTAGGAAAGGGGTCCAAAAGCAGGTAAAAAATATGCAAATTTATACGCGCATTTATGAGGAAGGCAAAAACGCGGGAAATAACCAATTATGAGGAGTGCGTAGAGAGTACGTTGGTTATATACATATATATATATGTATTTTGATACCATATTAACCTCAAAATTACGCATATATATGAATACATATATTTGGTGTAGATTATTTCGATGAATTTATATATTTTCAACAAAATACCTGCGTACATTTAAAATTCTTTTCAGATAAATGCATTCTATTTAAATGTTATACACATGCGTAAGATGAAGAGGACGATCTACGTCATAATGCGGTCGACCAATCAGAAACTTTTTCAAGCCCGAATTTTTATCACTTTTAATTTCAACCTTTTTTTTATATAGCTCACGTAATTGAAGTTTGTTTCTTCCTTCTGATATTTTCAAAACAGTATCAATGACGTATTTTCAATTATTACTTTAACTTATACTTCTGTACTCCTTTTTCTATAAACACTTGCAGGTTCTAAGATCTACTCCAACCTCGTTCTCTTTGAGCAGTTGATATAATTTTAATAATAAACTTTATAGATTCAGTATATATAAATGTACCAGTAAAAATGGCGATGTTTTAAATATTGTCCGCCGCAAATCGGCGGCCGTAATAATTAATTTTAGATCGACCAGTGTAAGGATTCGATTTCAATACATATTCGAATTAAAGAATTTGTCACGGATGTAGCTCTGTTTGGACTCCATTTCCGCAATATCACACACCTTGTTGATCCACCGAAATTTACACAGTAATTTAAATAGTTAAAGGAAAAAATGTATAATTTGTTCGAGATTTCAAAATCGGAAAATTTTCTTAGTTATTTTATTGATTCGTAACATATCCTGCAATTCAAAATACACAGCTAAAATTGTTGCTTACTTCTAATTAAAATATCGATAATGACTGCATCTGTCTTATCTTATCACAAGTAAACACCTGTCATATATAAATAAAAAAATGTAGACTTATAAAGAATACTTTGTCACATATTAGTTGACTGGCACGCAAAGCTACAATGCTTTTCATTCTTGTATTCAACAATTATTTAAATAAAGATGCCTACTTACATAATATAGTAAATGAGCGTTCTGACCAAGTCGTGATTAGTAGCTCTTTACAAATTTGAATGAAGAATGAAATTGATTAATTTTAATTCCGACATATATTAACGTTTTATCTAATCGACTGCTTCAGTCGTGAAGCAACAGATTTCATTTCGGTCGGCTCTTTTTTCTTATGTGGATCCGGTTGGAAGCACTTCCATAGTCTTAAAGTCTCATCAGCCCCTGCACTTAATACTGTCATTCCATCTGGCGACATAGCCAGATGTAAAACACGACTCGTGTGTCCCGTCAGTTCTGCTACTTTGTCCATCGATGGATATTTCCAGATTGTCAATTGGTTTTGAGCATAGCCATGGCCTGAAACAATTTCTTTATAGGTCGTTGACCATAATAAAGAACAAACTTGTGATTTGGTATCTATCGTGTTAAGACAAGTGCCATTATTGCAGTTCCAAAATCTAATCATTCGATCTGCTGTTCCACCACCACTCGCTAAAACGTGATTTTGCCATGGACACCACGCAAGTGCCTTCACAGCGGCCTGATGTTGATTCAAAGAATAAATAGGTTGCGTATGCGAATGACTCTGTCCTCCAATAGCCGGCCATATATTTAGTATATTATCATTGCCGCCACTTGCCAAATACTTTCCATCTGGTGACCATTTCAAGCCACATATTTCTTGTGTATGCGCATTCACCGATGAAATTAGATGATCTCTGTTTCTTACGTCATGATGCACGATAACTCCAGATCTAAGGAAAATTAAAAATTGTGATATTTTATAAGTTTGTAAAAGATTATTCAAAGTATGGAGATCGAAAAAAAATTTACCTGCAGCCACTAGTAAGCACATGTGCATTCCATGCAAGTGAACCAACTCTCTGTGAATGTCCATTCATTATTCGAACCCTCTTCATTTGACTGCAATCCCATAATTCTGTATTTCCTACAGTAGTACCGACTGCTAGGTATGGTCCTTCTTGAATCCAAGCAACGGAACACACATAATCATTTCCTTCCAGTTCAAATAATTGTTCTATAGTTCCAGTTCCAGCATTCCATAAATAAACATTAGCACCCAGTGCCACAGCCAAGATATTATTCTTCGACCAATCAACCAAATTCAAATCTGCCAATGACATTTAATAAATAATCAACTTACATGACCTTGTTACGAAAATTACTTTTCACTTATTCAAACAAAAATATAACACTGATTCATATGATATGGATAAGGCATACAGCGGTTTCAACTATTCTATTTCTGGGATAGGAAGAAAAATAATAAGGCCAATGACGCAGTTGGAAGCATTTGCTGGCCATCTGAGAATATGTCCCCTCCAATTTCCTTATTTTTCTTCTTATGAAGCCTTTAAACTGTACCACTTTTTTCCGCCTTATGCCCTATCCATATCATATATATATCAGTATTTAAATCCCTATACTTACAGTAATCATCAACAATTTCTGGCGCATCTAAAATTCGATCAGGTGCCTGAGGTATGTATCTAGTCGATATCTTAGAACTTGCTGGAGTTTTAGTTTGACTATATACAACTCTTAATGGATTCTGGAAGCCTTCAGGCGGTAAGGGAGCTTTGTTAGAATATGACAATATTCTCATATTGCTCAGTTCACCTCCGTGCAAATTTTCCCCCATAAGACGTTGCATTTCACGTTTTGATGGGCTTACGTCCCTTTTATTTCCATCTTGATCAAGGTTTTGTTGTTGCTGTTGCAACTGTGTAATAACAAATAGGAATATTGAACAATACTGAATTATTTATATATATATATGTATGTATCGTGTGGCCCTTATTGGGGGTACATACAAATTTCTTTGCTCCCTGATAATAAATGATTTTTATGGGATAAAAACGAAACCCCCTGAAAACTTTAGTTTAATCCGATAATAACATTATTTTTGAGGGTAAAAAAAGTTTCGTTTTTAAGGTAGAGTTTCCAGAAAAAAAATCCTAATGAATTACCTGGTAAAAATATGATTCTTAAGGATCTTCGACGAAAAAATCCAATGCCCATTTAAAAAAAAAAAAAGAAAAGTATGATTTATCTAGCTTTACTATTCTGTTGCCCCAACCCTTCAACATTTTCTAAAATTGCAAACCAAAAAATTTGAATTTCTTAAGAAAATTCTCTGTAAAATGATCATCGAATGAATCCAAAATGATGAATTAAAGCTAATTTATCTTATTCTTAAGGAAAATGTTTTTTTTTTTTTGTGAAATATCAAGTAAAAGAAATTGTATATCAGTTTTTTTTTTTTTTTTTTGACATAACTTATTTACGAAAAATCTATTTGAATTTTCGCCATTAAAATACATTATTTTTGAACTTGCAAAAAAAAATGTTAACAATTTTAGGAAATATATATTATTATAAAAGTGTTGAAAATGAAACATAATAATTTGCTTCGTTGAAAGAAGAAAATATTGATTAATCATTGACTATTTACAAAAAGTGATTTAAATGGATAAGAATTGATGGCTCATAAAAGTAAATCAATCAGTTCTTATCTATTTATATGTATATATAGATATATTTTTTTTGTTGTTGTTAAAACTAAAACTTTAATTTAAATGTTTTCTAAGAAAAATTCATTCAATTTTTAAAAACTGAAAGTTCTATACGCCACAAAATTATAATGAACATTACCTTGTAGAAACCTAAATCGAAGTTGGTTGTGGATCTTGACGGAATAAATCTGTCACCCGCGCAAGGTGTTTTTGATGAAGGAGTAGTTGCACGACCTTTGCAAGAAAATTTCCAGTAAAGATTTTAAAGATACTTCTCAATGTCTTATTATAATAATTTTTAGATTTTAAATTATATTTGTAATTTATAAAAGTAAACTAACAATCTTATCTTTTTCAATTTAATCTCAAAAGCTGAATGCTGGCATTTTAATATTAAAAAGTAATTTGTAAATACATAATAATTCTTACTTGGTGACTTTTTTGTCCCTTTCGAAGGTGTCTTGCGACTTGGTCGCACTTCTACTCGTTTTGAGGGTGTCCGACCCGTGCAACTTGAATTTGCGATAGAGCTGTTCATCAGTTTCCTTGACGTATTCAAGCTTTGGTTTATGCTGCTTAAAGAAAGTTACATAAATACAATTCATCGTAAACAAGGGAATCGAGACTATTATGCATAATATTGGAATAAAAGTAACATATCAACGACTGACAAAAACGTAAAGGTAAAAGCGAAAACGTGTTATTTGCATACCTGGAATTCGAAGACTCCAAACATTTTTTCTGCCATCTCGGCGTCGGACCTTTAATCGCATCATCCATTCTGGACAAATGGTTTAATTCCTTCAAATACGTCAAGTGACTCATTTTATGTTGCCTTACAAGACTACGGCGTAACTATACTACAAAAACCGTTTGGAGGATGAAATACCGCAACGGTCAGCTTCTCAGATTTGGAAACTGCGGAGGCATGGACCGTATGACTGCTTGTTTACGTTATATGCAGTTGAGATATTAGCCACAAAGTACAGCAAGAAACCACTCTTAATCGCTTTGGTATGTATATAAATTAAAGGGACGTTCGGCCCATTCGAGTACAACGATCAGAAGCCGACGTCCCGTGAAAACTCAATGATAACAAGCAGATTATGGTGTAAAATCGTCGGCGGCAAACAGGCCAGACGTAAACGGCGGTTACTCTCGAAAGCGAATTCTGCGGATTTTCAAACAACGCTCACCTTCTCGCCGCTACGCTGCGCATATACATAAGTTTTGCGCGGGTCAAAACTCGAAACGCGGTCATTTTAAATTTGTTACGGGGCATTCCTATTATATGTAATACATTTTTTTTATAATTCTATTTTTCAAGCGCGTAAATGTGCTACTGTTGATAAACACACAACATGTATATTACAGAATGAATTTAGAATCGATTTCGATTATTATATTGGGGGATTCCGTGTAAAGAAACGCCCATTGCGATTGGTTGAAATTGTTGTGGTCTTATATAGCTATAGATGATACGAAACAATATAATGGTTTTTAATATTATATAAATACGATATGAAATCGATGAAATCTATATCTAATAGCCCCATTCTATCTATCGGCAATTAAATGTGGAATTCTATTAACACACCGGATCCCAGTAAACGAAAATACGAATTGAAATGATATATGTAGGTGAAAGATAAAACTGGATAAAACGGATAAAACCCACGGTTAGGCGGTGATCTCTAGCACGGTACAGCATACGTGTATATGCGCATTGTCGCGGATTGCCGATACGGAATCGTCGTAATGCAAATATCTACATATATACATATATTATATGTATATATATTTCACTGTAGCTTTGTTCGTTTTGCAATATTTGGATTGTTCCGAGTCGCTCCATTTTCAATATAGATATACAAATTACATAATATTAGCAACCTAACTTAACCTTTAATATTTCGAGCGATTTGGGGCGGCTCCGGGTCGCTCCAATGATACAAAACGAACAATGCTTATGCGTAACTCCATGCGAGTGAGAGAATGAAAATGCAGAAACGATTTTCCCGCTAAAAATTAATTGTAAAATGTTTTCAATCTAGTTATTAAGCGTTTTTAAATAAATATAACATTTGCAATAGACAATACATTATATAATAATTTAATACAGGTAAGAAATAAAAGGACATTCGATCTATATTACATTTGTACGCAATGGATCTTACTTTTGCGAAGCCATAATGAAAATTGTACAAAACTGTACGAAACTTTTAAATTTCCCGGACTTAAGGAATGCCCCCACAGCCCCCACCTATACGTCTGCGTGTGCGCATTACCAGCCGTGAAAAGGTCTATGCTGATTGGCGGTTCAGTGGTAGATCGTGGAGGGAGTGGTCGGAGGACTAACTATGTATTCGTCCTGTTAACGACGCTGCGAGCGCCCTTGCCGGCCAAACTCGACACTAAGAGGAATTGGGTCAGATTAATTCGTTACATCGTGAGAATTGCAGAAAATAATAAAAAAACAAGGAAAACTAAGCAATGGTGCTGTGTACCGGCTTGCAAATGGAAAAAAGGAACAAGTACAAGCTTGCATTATTTTGATCGACAGGATGTGCTGAACATGACATTGGATGAGTTAATTCGTCATGTTAAGTCCCCCTGTCGGCGGAATTGGAACTTGCCTAACGGGGGTACACGTACGTTGGAATATGTTTCTGTTCACTCAATACAAACACAATCAGACGTACGTGTACCCCCGTTAGGCAAGTTCCAATTCCGCCGACAGGGGGACTTAACATGACGAATAGTACCTCCAAGACCGACTAGGTAAAAATAAGCAGCTAAATTCATGTAACGTCCGCAAAGGACGAAGAAAATTGCTGCAGCTCGTGTACAGGTAGAAAGAGTAATACAACGAATGAAATTGTACAAAATTTTAAAATCAAAAATGCCATGGTCCCTGGTCGCTCATATTGACAAAATATGCACAGTTATTGCTGCACTTGTAAATTTGAGCAATTCTATATTGTCAAATGATAAACTTTAATAAATTATAAAATTTTTGAAAAATATGTCAATTATTATTGAAAATCCAAGTTTTTAAATAGGGTAAACCAGACAGTAGTCGGCCACTTCGCAAATTGTAGTGTTTAATGTTAAAATTTATAGGTAAAATTTTTTTTTTCTTCATAGCATCTGGTAAGAAATATTTTTTTTTCCTATTACTGGCGCAGAAGTATTGCAATAACAAATAAGTGTTTTCAAATCAGTGCAAAAATACGGTAAGTTCTTACATACTTCCATTAGAATACATTATTACGAATTACTGCATTTTATAAGAGAAGCAAATGATGTGAAATTTTTTTTTTTTTTTTTTTTTTTTTTGTAAAATAATCTTGATACCTTCATAAACAAATCTGTTTCAACCGGTAAAAAAAAAATATTTTTTTAGGTATACTGTTAATGGTGGCCGACTACTATACGAGAAAATCACCAAATCTACAGTTGTCGGCCACTTAACGTTTTTACATGCAATCGTGTACAATTGCAACATTATAATATTAATGTTATAATTAGTATATGGTATAGGGATCATTTTCAATTGAGTTTTAAATACGAAATGATTTTTTAAAATGTATGCACCATTCTCATACTTTACGTATGGCACTTGAGCCATATAGCTGCCTTTGCAGTCATATGTTTGCCAAATTTATAGGGCATTTTAGGTCAATAATTGCCTTTCCAGGCACAATGCCATCTGGACTGCATCACAGCCACGGTATGACAGAGTTCTCCAGAAAACCTACTCGAACAACATTGTTCGTACTTACGTGTTCGTAGCATTTTCTTGCTTTGGGCTCTGATGTTATATGTCCATATTGAGTATCCGAATTACTTGTAAACTTAGGATTAATATATTCCCGAGCTTTCTTAACCCAATCTGGATTTTTGTTTCTTGCGTAAGTTATTAAGGAATACGCTGCGAACTTGCAGTAATACTTCTGCTTCGTTCAAGAAACCATCGATTGCCTATTTGCGAAAGTGTATCTGTGCATAATTGTACACTATATTTTGAATGCTAATAACAACATTTTGTAGAAAATATGCATAGTGGTTTGGCTCTATATTTTGTAACTTGAATTCGGTTATCATATTTTGTTCATTTATGGCATACAAAATAGTATCGCCATCAAGGGTACAATAAATTGCAGAAGACAAAATTGACTGTACTAGCTTTTCTACAGTTTTGTCACATTCGATACTATATTATATCTTATCTGCTGTGATTTCATTTCGATGTGTAAAAAGAGTTTTATATATTTCACTATTTGGAACACCTACAAAGTATTTTTTTATATATATAATTTAATTTATATATAAATGAAATAAATTATTTATATGTGAAATGCTTCTAATGTATATATGCTTACATTTTATGATACTATTTAGAAAAGAACAATTTTCTGCAGATTTGTTAAAAAATTTTTGTTTACATATTTTTGGACTTGGTACGTGGCAAAATTTATTTACAGGCACCAAACTGTACATCTCTTTTACGTCGCTCTTCAATTTTCCCCATTTTTTGCGAATGTCTGTACAGCTTGCATATTCTATGTCCGGATACGTTACACTTACATAGTGCAAAACATGGCCGCTATGTCTTAACTCTTACTAGAGGATATCGCTATGTTAAGTGTCACGGTAGCGCCGTCTGGTGCCCAAAGTTCGAAACTTTGGGAGACCCACAAGGCACGGTTTAAAATCAAAAATTGACAGATTT